>WNGS01164322.1:29485-75617 GCA_020271785.1 Procambarus virginalis
GTAGAAGTGAAGGAGGTGGGACTGAAGGATCTTGGTTATCCTCCGAACAAATTCATATAGGACGTTGTCTATCCCTGGCATAGTGCCCGACCTTGAGAGTGATAAAGCGTCTTTCAGCTCAACAGATGTAAATGGACGATCCAGGTCCTGAGCTAGTCCTATACCCCGTCGGGAGCCCCATCCTATAGAACTCACAGAAAGGAGCGGGGAACGGTAAACATCCTCAAAGTGGTCAGCCAAGAGTTTGGCCATTTGTACTTCCCCAGGCCCCCATTACCACTGGGGTCTCTGAGTGGGATGGAAGACTGGGAGTACCTACCTGTCATGTTGCGAACAAAGGCCCAGGCTCCCGCAGAGGAGTCGAATCCGAGAGAGGCACAGTAATCAGCCAGGCCTTGCGTTTGGCAAGGAGGACTGTTCGTCTACACCTGGCGTCCACCCTGCGGAAGGTCTACCACTGCAGTGGAGTAGGGTGGCGCCGCCACGAATTCCACGCACGTCGCCGGTCCAGTACTTCCTGCCGACATTCAGGAGTCCACCACGGTGCCCCACGGCGGGAAGGATTGGTTGTCTGGCCACTAGTCCTCCTGAAATGCCGAGAGCCTACACTGAAGAGGGACTCGGAGAGAGCATCCGCTGACCCATGCAGATCTGCAGTAACTGGGGGAAGGGTCGACCAGTCATTCTGCCTCATAGCCATGCCACCCCTCTTCTGAGAAGATCCATTTGGATCTTCGGGAGGTCAGAGCAGGACGAACAGTGCCCCCGAAGGAGATGACGATGGGCAGGAGATCACTACCCAGGTACGGCCCTGTCCATATCTGCGCCATCGTGAAGGGGCCTCTTCCAATGCAAGATCGAGCGTTGCAGTATGCCCATTTAGCGGGTCTATCCGAGTTCCCAATCCTGGCAGCGTCAGTATAGGGTCTGGGGAGTCAAGGAGAAACTGAAATAGGGCTTGGCCAGCCATGTTGTGGTGGCGACCCGATAGCATAGGTTGCCATGATGATGCCGAGCGTTAAAGTCACCCATGACGAGGCAGGTGTCTGTGATCTGACCAAAATAGTGTTCTAGTTCCTTCTTCGTTACCGGTAGACAGGGGTTATACAGAACTCCAAAGGTGCCAACCCATGGTAGAGGGCCACCTTCACTGCCATGAATCCTAAATGCCCACCCGAGAAGAAGTGAATCCGGAGCAAGGAGCTGGGAACTGAGTCCCTGACCAAGAGGGCAAGTCCCCCCTCCACCCCGTACTGGCTGAACTTGTCTATAGACCGAATACCCCGGCACTGTGAAAGAAAGGTCATCAGTAAGTGAAGTCTCACAGAGTCTCATGATCAATGGTGGTGCGCTGGCGATAAAATTGTGTAGAAATTGCGTCTTCTTAAAAAGGGAGCGAGCATTCCAAAACATCACAGTATTCTCAGGATGGGGTGCCATTATCCCTGAAATACAACAGCTAACTTTTTGACCACCTGTGCACAGACGTCTCCAAAGGGGGAACCACTAGAAAAAGCCATAAAACCCTCATACAAAGTAAGTAAAATGTGTGGAATCAATGACAGCCAGTCCAGAGGATGCTGATCAATGCTTCTCTCTGCCTGACGGAAGCGATGATCGGCTCGCGAACTCTCTTGATGGTGCCCGGACTGGTGTGTGCTTCACTCTGGGCCTCATGTTCCACTGGTGTCACAATCCCCAGGGAAAGTGCCTGGGGGACCATTGGATCATCAGGACTATCTGTTGGAGCAGTACCTCCTGATCGATGGGTCTGTCGACGATGGCGGTGTTGGCTTCTATGGGGAGAGGCAGGAGGGTGACGAGTGCCAGGCTCCGGCCGAGATTGAGTGTCCATGTCTGTATCCGTGGATGAGTTTCCGTCAATGTCAAGGCTACCCAGGAGGGGAAAATCGATTAGCAACCTTGGCATACGAGGCATGTGACTGGGACAGGCAAGAGCGTCTGCTAGTTCCTACTTGTGAAGAGGCCCGACCAGGGATAACATGGAGGCGAGAAGAAGCGATAGACTGATTGAGGGCGCGCAACCTCTGGAACAGCTCATGTCGAGGTGTCCCTGTGTTTTATGATCGATGTCCAACTGGAGGGCTCAAGAATATACAGGGCAACTCTTGGACGTAACCTTATGATGGCCATGGCATAAAAAGCAGCAGGTGCAGCAGAGCACCCACCCTTATCTCTGTCTGTATGGCATGTTTTGCCGCAGTTTGCACAACGTGCTGCATTACGGCAGGCGAGGCGACTGTGGCCCAATAGATGACAAGCGTAACACAGGAAGTTGTAGGGCTGAACCTGATACGAGGTCCTGTGTAGTGCCACCCGGTCAGGGAGGGGCCCATTGAACTGTACACGGACCATGGATATCGGCAAATCTTGGTAACTTCCAATAATCCCGCTGATGCACTCCCTAACACCTGCAGAGCGGCCTGGATGTCATTGGATACTTGGATGTGTGATAGAGCCTCCTTTCTGATATGTAGCCTCAGTGCTGCACCCCTACCCAGGGTACGTATGGTATCAGGCAGGCAATGTGGCCACAATACCGAAGCCTCAATTGCTGCACCTAAGGTACGAGGATTTGCAAACACGCACTGACCTGATTCTGACTGGATTAGGACAAGCACAAACGCGGAATGGGGTACCACAAGACTACGGTCTTCTGAAGGCGAAGACATCCTCTTAGCATCTCGCTCTGGGGCAGCATCAGCCAACTCATTTTCCAGCAGATGTTTTCCTCTCTGGGACTTGCTGTCAACATCCATGGCGCCCCCGCTCGGGGAGTCGTCCATTAGGGAGGTTCCGGCCTCCCACGGTGCAGTGAGCCCCTGGGTAGCTGCAGTGAGCACACACTGGCCCAAAGAAGCCAGCTGAATTCAAAGATGAGCTCTAGGTAAGGTGTGGAAAGAAAGTCCAGCCAGGAGCGTTCAATCCGCACGCCAAGATGGTTATCTTGAGGTTATCTTGAGATGATTTCGGGGCTTTAGTGTCCCCACGGCCCGGTCCTTGACCAGGCCTCCACCCTCAGGAAGCAGCCCGTGACAGCTGACTAACACCCAGGTATTTATTTTACTGCTAGGTAATAGGGGCATAGGGTGAAAGAAACTTTGCCCATTGTTTCTCTCCGGCGCCCGGGATCGAACCCGGGACCACAGGATCACAAGTCCAGCATGCTGTCTGCTCGGCCGACCGGCTCCCATCCCAAGGTGGCCGACCTTCGGGCGGGAATCCCTTCTCTGTCTGCTGATCTGGTTCAGAGCGGTGTAGTCATGGTCGCATCGCCACCAGCTGACGCCTGCGAGAGCCAAGGAGTTGCTCTGTCCCCCTTCAATTTTTAATTCTCTACTCGTAATCACCTGTTTTATCCTAGCTGACATATATCCTTGCTGGCAGATACATTTTTATTTGTTTTTTTATGTCAAAATAATTTGTAAGCATTAATTTGATTTTTTGGGGTTTATTAACAAGCTTAGATATACACAGCAATGTGCTGGTTCCCTATTCTATATGAAAGATTCCACAGTGTAGATCCAAAACTACCTGTCAGTTCATCTAATATTCCCATCTCACAGGATGGTTAGTCATACATGGAATTCAAGGAGAAAATACCAGTCACAATGCAAAAGCAAATCAACTCTGACTATAAATCAGGTCCGAACATAAAATGTAAGCCCAGCTACCAAAATCTGGATACAACATAAGAATATCTTCCAAAATTTCTGAGCGTATGAAGTAATTACAGAGGTTAAAGTATCTCATACCATTTGATCAAAAGTCAACAGATATAGAGATATGGTGTTGGAGATGAGCAACATGGTGCAGTCACATATATAGTGTTGGAGAGTATAAGTTAGCTCTTGTTCACATCGTTTACAATTGGAATGTTCACCATTAAGAGATTGACTACCTGTAGTCACTTACCATAGATATCGATATCCTAGCTTAATTCTGGCAATTACAATGTCACACTGCTAGTGGATGTTTTATGCTGCCCGTACACATAATTCTCGGTTCTAATCATATCTTAGCACTTTATACTCGTGCTTTCTGGCCTTTGTGTGTCGGTGACTGTTCTTTTGTTTTAAAAATTAATTTGCTTGATTTATTTTCCCAAAAAGAAACAATACTCTTTCTTCTCTTCTCTTCACTATGTGGCGTTATGTGACTTCATAATATGCCGAATCGACATTTCGTTTGTTACTACCAAAAGGCGTCAATCTCCAGGATCTCTTAATAGAGAGGAATGACCCATGTGCTTACATGGGTCATTCTATATCTACCATTCTACATCTATCTATATCTGTTCTGGTCTATATCTACCTATACCTCACCCAAACTCGCAGAGGGAATGATCTGGGGTACTGGATGAACCTAGGCTGGACTAGGTGGCCACAATTGAAAAGGGAACAGCGTGACAGTGCCTCATTCAGACCCCTCACGGCGTTTTCTGGCACTGCTAAATTGCTTCACAGTTAAATATTTTCAATCCCAACCTTTCAAACCAGATTTTTTCTTATAGTAATATGCACCATTATTCACTGATATCGAGAAAATTAACAGAAATGTTCTGTTTTCATTAATTTGCCCGTACACGCATCAAACAAACAATTCTTCCACAGCGTGAAAGGTTTCTCAAGCACCGGATCTTTACCAGAGTAGGTGTAACTATTCCTTTTTTTCAGTATTTCATCCAACTGAGCTCCACTCACTCCCGATCACCCACACATTAGACATTTTTATTTGTGTATAAGAGATAGACAGATAGGCAGAGACAGAGAAAGAGAGTCACATAGTGACAGAGATCAACAGATATTAAGAAACACAGAAACTGGCACACACAGCTAGAGACAGATAGGCACAGACAGACAGACAGACACAGAGACAGAGGTGAATAGATAGGTGGATGAATAGATGGATAAATATGTGGATAGATAGATGGATAAAGGGATAGACAGATGAGTAGATGGATAAATGGATGGATAGGTACATGGATGGGTAGAGAATGAGATTGGTGGATAGACAGAGACAAAGATAGTTGAATGGATATAAATATGAGTGGGTGCACAGATAGACAGATGGATAGAAAGATAGATGGACATATAGAACACTAGATGGATATATAGATTGATGGATAGAAAGCTAGATGGATCTATAGATTGATGGAGAGATGGTTGCACAGATGGATGGATAGCAAGATATGTGAATGAACAGATGGATAGGCAAATGAACTGGTGGATGGAAAATGTATATATGGATAGATGGATGGATGGATGGATAGATGTACGAGAGGGAGATAGACAAATAGACTCGTGCAACACCGGAAACGACCGCTAGTATGCTAAACTAACTTAACAGAGGAACAGTTTCCATAAATGTATCCGCTGTATTACATCAGGAATGTGATGGTTCTATTATATGACGAATATGACGCTTATACTGTATGAGTAATGTGACGCTTATGCTGCTGTAGTAATGTGACGCTTATGCTGCTGTAGTAATGTGACGCTTATGGTGCTGTAGTAATGTGACGCTTATGCTGCTGTAGTAATGTGACGCTTATGGTGCTGTAGTAATGTGACGCTTATGCTGCTGTAGTAATGTGACGCTTATGGTGCTGTAGTAATGTGACGCTTATGGTGCTGTAGTAATGTGACGCTTATGCTGCTGTAGTAATGTGACGCTTATGCTGCTGTAGTAATGTGACGCTTATGCTGCTGTAGTAATGTGACGCTTATGGTGCTGTAGTAATGTGACGCTTATGCTGCTGTAGTAATGTGACGCTTATGCTGCTGTAGTAATGTGACGCTTATGCTGCTGTAGTAATGTGACGCTTATGCTGCTGTAGTAATGTGACGCTTATGTTGCTGTAGTAATGTGACGCTTATGTTGCTGTAGTAATGTGACGCTTATGCTGCTGTAGTAATGTGACGCTTATGGTGCTGTAGTAATGTGACGCTTATGTTGCTGTAGTAATGTGACGCTTATGGTGCTGTAGTAATGTGACGCTTATGGTGCTGTAGTAATGTGACGCTTATGGTGCTGTAGTAATGTGACGCTTATGGTGCTGTAGTAATGTGACACTTATGTTGCTGTAGTAATGTGACACTTATGGTGCTGTAGTAATGTGACGCTTATGGTGCTGTAGTAATGTGACGCTTATGGTGCTGTAGTAATGTGACGCTTATGGTGCTGTAGTAATGTGACGCTTATGGTGCTGTAGTAATGTGACGCTTATGCTGCTGTAGTAATGTGACGCTTATGTTGCTGTAGTAATGTGACGCTTATGGTGCTGTAGTAATGTGACGCTTATGCTGCTGTAGTAATGTGACGCTTATGTTGCTGTAGTAATGTGACGCTTATGCTGCTGTAGTAATGTGACGCTTATGTTGCTGTAGTAATGTGACACTTATGCTGCTGCAGTAAGAGCAGCAGCATAAGCTGCTGCAACAGAGCAGTTGTAGCTCTACCAGGAGAAAAGTTAGGTCTCCTCTTATTATTCATAAAATTTCCCCTTGAGCAAGGAACTAGAGCAATTTATATACCAGCTTACAGTTTAGCACATTCTCAGAGAGCTGAAGGTGATAGACTTGTTGAGGAAATGTTACAGGGTGATGTGATTGAGTCCTTCAATTCGTCATGGAATTTTCCATTCATTCTTGTACCAAAACGAGATGGGACTTGGAGACCGGTAATTGACTATCAGAAGCTTAACAGAGTAACTGTACCTGACCATTTCCCACTTCCGGTCTTAAGTGATTTGCTGCAAAGCATAAGTTGAAACAAAGTATTCTCAACGATAGATTTGTTGCAGAGATTATAGCTAATCCCACTCACTGAGCAAAGTAAACAGTTGACAGCCTTTAGTACTCCCAATGGTCATTATCATTTCAAAAGAATGCTATTTGGGCTGTGGAGTAGTTCAATAACCTTTTCATGGCTCATGACGAACCTATTTCATAGACTGATAGGTAGTACTCTCCTGGTGAACCTTGGTGATCTCATAATCATGTCGCAAGATGTTAAGACTCACATCCAGAACCTTGAGAAAGTACTTGCAAAGCTCGCAGAAGCAAATTTAAAATAAAGCTCTCAAAGTGCTAATTTTTTAAAGGAAAAGATTAATTTCCTAGGTCATACAGTCACCCCTTCAGGCATAACCTTGAATGCCTACTAAAAAAAATACTGTGGCCCATGATTTTCCAACGCCTTGTACTGCAGAAGCTGTGAGACAGTTCACAGGTCTTGTAGGATTTTATCGTTCATTTATTGCTGGATTCTCTATTATAACCGCTCCACCTTACAAGTTGCAAAGAAAAGATGAACCCTTTGTTTGGGAAGAAGCCCAAGAACAGTCATTCAAAAAACTGAAAGTAGCATTGATCTCCTCACTTGTCCTTAGGTAACCAGAATTTTCTAAACCCTTTACATTGGTCACAGATGCTAGTGATGTAGGCTTGGGTGCTGCATTACTTCAAATCGAAGGTCATAGAGATCACACAATAGGTTATGCTCACTGTACATAATTTAAAGAAGAGAAAATTAAAGTGCAACTGAACGTGATGCTTTAGCAGTTGGATGGGGTCTAAAACATTTCAGGGATATAATTCATAATTACCAAGTTCATGTTCTTACAGATCATCAACCACTAACTCCTTTGTTCAAAAATATGAATCTCGTTGGAAAATTTGCTAGATATTTGCTCACAGTTCAAGAGTTCAATCCAACATTTGGTTATATCACAAGAAAACCAAATGTTGTAACTGATGCTTTTTCTTGACACGTAGCTGCAATTAAATTAAATTAGCCAGCATCAAACGCTTCAGTAGTCGAGACAGAACAGAGACAAGAACCTATACGGGCACCTGTCATTATGTTTTTGACTTAGCAAGATACTCGTCAGATTCAGAAATTCCCAGTATCATTGAAAGAGCTAGAGTTTAAGCAATTTACTGTGTAGAGTAATAAATCTAGGGACACACCTCAAGGAAGTGTGGTCAGTTAGTTCTTCTAGCTGTTTTGGTACCAACTGTGTTAAAGATTATCCATTATGCTCCTGCAAGTGCACATCCAGGAAAGGATCGTACACTCCAGCAATTACAAAATACGATTGAAGTATTTTTTATCCAAAATGGCTAAAGAGATTGGTCATTATGTTGACAGATGTTTAACCTGCTTACAGCACAAGGGACATGTTGTGGAATCTAACTCAATTCATGTGTACCCAGCGCCTAAAACACCTTTGGAATGAGTATCAATGGATTTGCTGATAAATTTTACAGAAACAGAAAAAGGGAAAAAACACGTGCTTGTATTGGTTGAAAAAAATTCACTGTATTGCGAACTAGTTCCTATCATGAACAAAACAGCAGAAACTATAGCCAGTGAATTTCACGATCAAATAATTTATAGATATAGTATGCCAAAAGTAATTCATCAGATAATGGTCCCGAGTTCAGTAATCGTATCTTAACTTGTTTGTGTGATTTATATAACGTTAAGAAATGTAGTATTACGTCGTGTCATCCAGCAAGTAAAGGGTTAACCGAGCGTATCAACAGGAAAGTGTTAGAGGCATTGAGAGTCATGTTGAATTTTGATAACAGTAATTGGGATGAGTTTATACCCCTTAGTGCAGTGTGCCATAAATTTTTCAAATAATTCCTCTAAAGGAGACACCCTTCATGCTATTCTTTATGGTACAGATAAGACCCTCCCCTAGTGAGTTTATTAGAGAACTCCCCTGCTCCTTTGTATAACCTAGATGATTTTGTTCAAGTTAAGCATAGGTAAATGCAACTAGTTTTCAAGAAAATACAAGAACATTTGTCCAAAGAAACAAGGGAGTTTACCCGAGCAAGGAATGCACGAGCAAAGCCCAGTAAGATAAATGTTGGATCTGTAGTGATGGTACTTAACCAACCAAGGTCTGGCTCATTGTACAAGCTAAGACATTTTTGGGTCCATATAATGTAATAGAGCTTATCAAGGATAACAAGTACAAACTTAAGAATTTATTAACAGGAGAGTATATAAACGAACATCTAGACTACATAAAGTTAGTTAAAACGACTGCTAACGAGACTGATACAGAAGATGACAATGACCCTACCCAGACAGATTCTTCTATTGGGACACCACCTACTGTGGTTGACAGACCACTTGACGTAGAGCTACCCTCTACCAGCATCAATAATCTTAGATCCAGACACTTAGTCTCAATCGTGCACTCACTACAAGTCCACTGGCTAGATGTTAATGGGATCAACTACCAAATTGAGAGCTTGACACATGCAGTTTCATCTGTTCCTAACCTTCAGTCAGAGCCAGAGTTGTATAGTGCTCTTGATGAACTAGGTGTCAACATTCACATAATATATAATTAAGTGCATTCTGCAGTTGTCATTCTGTTTTTGTTTGCCAAACCAGAGAACTATAGTTTCCTGGACGAATGAGTTCTCTTGTTTGTTGCCTTAATTCCTACCCCATGTGTCCTATTATTATTGTATAATGTAATGCATATTCTTCTTTCGACTTTGTTATGTGTCTTAATCTGATGCAACTGTGAAGTTTACTGTGCCATTCATATTTTAACAGAATCAAGAGTTCTATTAATGTTCTAGCAACGACATTGAGGCCAGTGACTCCTGACTGCTTTCACTTAGATGTTAACCTTCTCGATCCAGTCCTTGTAAATATCTTGTATATATTGTACGCTTATTTTTTCTTGTTATCTAATTATAAAATTCATTGTGGTTGTTAGATAATAACTCTTGTTCCATTATTTCAGATAATTATCTTGTATTAATACCATGTCATTGACACATGATGTCGATACAAAAATTGTATGCAGTTGTATTGTTCATATCTGATACTTAGACATGCATATATTTTTCGTGCTCTCGTTCCAATTAATGCATTGTTACCATGATTTTTCACTGAGTTAATTATATTCTAACCTTTGTGCACATGCGAAATGATGTTAGCCTTAACGAACACCTGATCCATCTTTTAATGTTTAGTCTGATATTTTACATGTAAGCTATTATTGTATCCATCGAGGTTCTTCAGAATCATTGTATCTACCTAGCCAGAGTTTTGTCGACAAGGGAAATCGACTTGGTAGCGTGTCCGAGCGGTGTTAGCTCTCAAATTCCAAGATGCTTGGAGTATAACCAATCCTGGACCAGAAGGCCAATGACGTCACACACCATAGAGCGGTGGGTGCCTGCTCAAGTGTAGGCCGCCAGTATCTCACAGACTTAGAGCTAGGTAGGACCTCGGTTCTTCACATCTATCTTAGTTACCTTACTCAATAAAGTACTTGAAGTGAACTACAGTGTGTATCTATTCGACAACCAAACAAGAACGAATAAACACAGAAGTAACAAAACTGTACAATATCACAGCATCAACATTACACCAACACAGCAGAACATAACTGTACACCAACACAGCAGTAACATAACTGTACACCAACACAGCAGTAACATAACTGTAAACCAACACAGCAGTAACATAACTCTATGTACACACAGCAGTAACATAACTGTACATGTACACACAGCAGTAACATAACTGTACACCACCACAGCAGTAACATACCTGTATACCAACACAGCAGTAACATAACTCTACAGTTACACAGCAGTAACATAACTCTACATGTATACAGCAGTAACATAACTCTACATGTACACAGCAGTAACATAACTCTACATGTACACAGCAGTAACATAACTCTCCACCACCACAGGATGATGGTGGAGAGTCCATGCTCTCCACAGTGTCGGGAGAGTATCCCCCACACCACAATAATGTAGCGCCAGAATCATGTGGCGGCCAAATGATTCTGGGGAAAAGTTCCGTGGACCACCAGGAAATATCTGCAGACCGGTGCCGCTCATACACACACTGTTATTCGGTTCATCATATAGTTTCACGCGTGGACGGCGCACAACATAACAACTGACAGACACAGAGTTACAGCAAGAATTTATCTTTCTCAGACGCATGTCAGGTGTTCATACTGCGGTGTTGTACTGTTGCACTTTACATATACTGTACTGCAAATTCATTACCTTTGTTGGTCAGTTACTGTAATGATTTGACAGATGAATCATGATGAAATTTAGGCACTTCATTCAGTCTGTTGCATCTTATTTGTATGGTAGTAATTTATTCAATTTTTGTCAGTGTACTTAAATCGCTCTAAAATATTCGCACCGCGATTTTCCTTGCCACTTGCAGATTATTATTGAACAGTCGAGTCAACCTAACGTTCCCTGGGGACTTAACATAACTCAACATGTCTTTTGTTGACAGCAGTCCTAGCAGGGCAAGGCGGTAGAGCGTCGAGCCCAGCATCTCTACTATAGCTTTATTTACTGTTTCCACCAATCATGGAAACTGTATATAAACTATGCGGTGTTAGACTTTGCTTGTCAGAGGTGTCGCGGTCGTAGTGGTTTGGTGTTACCGCTGACAGACCACCCAACCCACAACTCGACAAATGCTTATATTTCACTAGGAGATCACACTAGGCACTTCTGGCTCTTGGAGAGGGGCTCAACGTCACACGTTTAGGGGATGCGGCTCCAACACTCAGCCTCGTTGTCACGTGCACACACCCACTCGAGACGCTGTGACTCCCCACTCTCACCTTATGGGATATGATCTCCTCAATCCCCTTTGACTTACTAGATTTCCGTCTTACCCTGTCCACAGCAGTGGTTCCTGTTTCTCTCTCTCTCTCTCCTTCTGTACTATTTCCTGGGAAGCCTCACTAGGACAAGAGCAAACACCAGCAAATTTGAATATATTTACGGGACGAAGCACATACACAAATGCACATACATAGAATAATAATAACGAATCCTATACTCTACACTATTACAGTCAGGTTGCATTCCAACACCATCAGAACTCTTATCATCAGCTTGTCAAATGGTATCTTATCTCCTGGTATTACCTAATATTATCAACCTCCTCAGGTAGATCAAGTCTTACAATATAATGTTGCACTTTCAGCAAGAGAATATACACATATATATACCTATAAACTTGTACAAGGCAAATCAGCATATGAATGCAATAACATACACATATATATATATATCAATATAAATGTTCCGTGCCACTCAACGAATCAATCGATCATTCTATCAGTCCTAGAATACATATATCTGTAGGTAATCCTGCCTATGTCTGTAACTCTAAGCTTCAGTATAAACACTTTGTGGTACAAAAATGGCAAACGATCACTCTCCTCTCACTGTGTCTTGCACACTAATGACAAACACTCTATCACCTCCCTACAAGTAATCATTTAGAACTCGTTCACTACCCTGATATCTTCAGGTTCCTCTGGGCTTAATCACCAGGATCCTCTGCAGCTCCTCCAGGCTGCTGCCATGAAGTTTCCTTGAACAATTATGGTGCTTCTCTACCTCTACTAGGGTCATCCACAGCTCTCCTGGCTGCTGCACCATAAAGTTTCCTTGAACAGCTGTGGTACTTCACCACCTCTACAGAAGCACAAAACACTCCTCCTCACTGCTTCTCCTCACAGATCAAGGTCCTCTCCTCCACTGCCTTGGAGTCTCATCAACTACTCCCTCTGTGCTGGCTTCGAAGTCCTCAGCAACTTCTTCCCCAAAGACAAACCTGCAACCCATTTGCACTCCAATAAAATGTTTCTCCTTTAACACATAAACAAAATTAATCACGCAATATCTCTGCCTCTAACCTCTATCTGTCTTCTACATATAGTGAGAGTGGACTCCCCCGTTGGGGCAGGTCCATGCTCCACCTTGGCCTTGGCGGGCTTCCTCACCCCGGCAGGGTCCTCCGCCGCCCCTCACTCAGTTGGCTCCAAGCGGTTGATGGGAGAGGACGCGCTGCTCCTCCCTCCAGCTGTCTCCTTCATCTCCGTCCTCTTATTTAGGCTTCCTGCCTTACCAAAACATTTCTGACTTGTAAATAAACATTTCTACTGTCGCTGGGCACACGACCAACTACAATCAATCACTATGAACTGGTTTAAATCGTGCTTACCACAGATTATCTGGTCGAGGGCGCCCCTCCCTCTGACAGCGAGTGACCAGGGCGTTTCCACAGTCCATGAATAAGTCTCTGGGCGGCTTAATACTCTCTCCTCGCCGTCCAAGACTTGAGATCACAACGTTCCCAGCTCGATTCCACAGCTGGAACGTCTGCACCTTCTCTTCTCTTGGAGATAATATCGCTGGGGGTCCCCTTCTGACGGGAGCACAATGGAGCGCGTCTTCCCCCTACGATGTCTGGCCTCAAGTGAGGTCATCGCCCTCCAGAAGCGAGCCTCACGCCTCCAGCAAATTGTCCACATCTCCTAACCAGTCATTTATCTGTTTTCTTGTTCATTGCCCATAATCTCAAACAGTTATTTAAACCTAACAAACTACCTTGCATCTGTGTTATCACATCCAAATTTCCTGGACCTTCCAGTTAGGTCAGGCTTGCTGAATAACTCTCAAAGAGGGGGACTCGTTTCTCCTGCGGGCTGAGATCATAACAGAGGTCACGTAGGCTTTGTGACATCAGGGTTGTCACATATGCGTTAGGGTCTGCCGAGGCAGCCACAGTTGATATGACCTGAGGTAATCTCTCGAGATTTTCTGGAGCAATATACCTCTGGCAACAGCTTTAGACTGGCTCAGTCCCCTTGCTCGCTCATATATAGAAATACTGCTTTGTTCCTCCGTCTCCATATGGACTCGGTCTATGGTAGCCTCTGTGGGAAAAAACCTCCTGGGATTAATATGAGAGGAGAGCTACCAGGGACTTGTACTGAACTAAATTAAAAATTACTGACTGCAAATTAATTCAACTAAAATCTCTAGCTAGAATCTCTAGCTAAAAATCTCTAGCTAAATAGGAAAAATTGAACTCAAGCTACAAGAATCATACAAAACGCAGGAGAGGGAAAGAGAGCAAAAGGCCATCAGTGAAATAGAGAGAAACCCGAAATATTTTTTCTCCTATGCAAAATCAAGATCAAAAACCACATCTAGTATCGGGCCCCTGCGAAAGGAAGATGGAACTTTCACCGATGACAACAAAGAAATGAGCGAGCTACTGAGGAAGCAATACGACTCTGTCTTCAGCGAGCCATTAAACGCACTAAAGATCGATAACCCAAATGAATTTTTCATGGATATGATACCAACATCAAATCATATATCAGACGTCACCCTATCCCCACTGGATTTTGAAGAAGCCATAAACAGTATGCCTATGCACTCCGCACCAGGCCCGGATTCTTGGAACTCCATATTCATCAAGAACTGTAAAAAACCACTATCGCAGGCCCTTCACATTCTGTGGAGACAAAGCCTAGATACTGGCGTTATTCCTGATATACTAAAAACAGCAGAGATAGCACCACTTCATAAAGGAGGAAATAAGGCAGAGGCAAAAAATTACAGACCGATAGCACTAACATCGCACATCATAAAAATTTTTGAGAGAGTGCTAAGAAGTAAGATCACAAAATACATGGAATCACAGCATCTCCATAACCCCGGACAACATGGTTTCAGAACAGGGCGCTCTTGCCTGTCGCAGTTGCTGGACCACTATGATATGGCATTAGATGCTATGGAAGACAAACAAAACGCTGATGTAATTTACACAGATTTTGCAAAAGCTTTTGATAAATGTGACCATGGTGTTATTGCCCATAAAATGCGCTCAAAAGGAATTACCGGAAAAGTAGGCAGATGGATCTACAATTTCCTGACCAACAGAACCCAATGTGTAATAGTCAACAAAATAAAATCCAACCCGTCAACCGTTAAGAGCTCAGTCCCCCAGGGTACTGTGCTTGCTCCAGTACTTTTTCTCATCCTTATATCGGACATAGACAAGAACACAACCTATAGCACTGTATCATCCTTTGCAGATGACACTAGGATCTTCATGAGAGTAGGCAACATAGAGGACACGGCGAACCTCCAGTCAGATGTAGATCAGGTCTTTCTATGGGCTACAGAAAATAATATGGTGTTTAACGAAGACAAGTTCCAGCTCATGCGCTATGGAAAAAATGAAAATATAAAAACTGAAACCACGTACAAAACTCAGGCAAATCATAACATAGAACGAAAAGGCAATGTAAAGGATCTGGGTGTACTCATGTCGGAAGACCTTACCTTTAAAGAACACAATAAAGTAGCCGTCACAACTGCAAGAAAAATGACAGGTTGGATAACAAGAACTTTTCACACTAGAGATGCTATACCGATGATGACACTTTTCAAAACGCTTGTGCTCTCTAGAGTGGAGTACTGCTGCACAATGACAGCCCCTTTCACTGCGGGTGAAATTGCTGACCTGGAGAGCGTGCAGAGATCCTTTACTGCTAGAATCCACTCGGTAAAACATCTAAACTATTGGGACCGACTAAAGAGCCTAAATCTGTATTCCCTTGAGCGCAGGCGGGAGAGATACATAATAATTTACACGTGGAAAATATTAGAGGGGCTGGTCCCAAACCTGCACACAGAAATAACATCACATGAGACCAGAAGACATGGCAGGATGTGCAGAATACCCCCGTTGAAAAGCAGAGGTGCAACTGGTACTCTGAGAGAGAACTCTATCAACATCAGAGGCCCGAGACTGTTCAACACGCTTCCACTACACATAAGGGACATAACTGGCAAACCCCTCACAGTGTTCAAGAGAGAACTGGATAAGCACCTCCAAAGGATACCTGATCAACCAGGCTGTGACTCATACGTCAGGCTGCGAGCAGCCGCGTCCAACAGCCTGGTTGATCAGTCCAGCAACCAGGAGGCCTGGTCGATGACCGGGCCGCGGGGACGATAAGCCCCGGAAGCACCTCAAGGTATCCTCAAGGTAAGGGTCGAAAATCCTAGCTCCTCTTTTCCTAATGACAGATTGTGGGCTGTAAGGGACAGGTGGGGTGAATGTATTAGTTGATAGGTTGATTGAAGATCCACAGTCCACCTGCTGACAGGTATCTCACATCAGCTTGTATTTTATACAAGGATAAGATTAATAAATTCAGTTCAATGACTGAATACTGGCTCTGTTTAAATCAGAGATTTAAACATACATAGTCTAGCCTAGCACCATAACTATTAACAGCCAATATATTCTTATACTATAAACAACAATTTAAATTGCATAAGTATGATAAATGACCTTAAATGTAGTCTAAGTACTGTTAACTAAGTACTAGAAATTATATTCAATTGAATGAACTTATATGATAACTTAAAATAACTAAGCAAGCAATTATTAACCTAATTTATATTTAAGTATATATGCAGATGTGTTTATATTCAATTTATATGATGAGGTACAGTCAGCCTGACTGAATCTTTTTCCACACCAATGGACACTCATGAGGTTTTGTTTACCTCTTATTGAATCTTTTCTTACACAATGGACCCTCATGGGGTTTGGAGCTTAAAGATTCAACTGCTGCACTACAATATTAATAAACTTACTGAAATATGAGGCGTTGCCTCGCTTTATACCCGACAGACAGACTTATAGGTTATTTAAGTTACACAAGCATACAATTGGCCAATTAATACACTACTGTAATAACATTCATTATACTTCTCTGCCTGCCGGGTGCCTGTCTGACAGTGTGCCAGACTTGATAACTCTCTTGTCGCGAGTTTAGGCACAATATTTTATATCACAGCTTTCCTGTATGATGATCTAGTAGCGTTGCTACGTGATTGTCCTTAATAGCAGTTGCAGAAGGATGATAGTGGAGGTGGAGGCAGTGTCACTGTGTGCTCCACAATACACTCTTATATAGATATAAATGTTCTAGGGATTTTCCTTGTAGATATTGTCCAGGTATTCCCCCAGTTCTAGAGAGTGTTCACTAGGGATAAAGATAATTCGATAAGGTGTCCTGAGCTAAGTAATGTTCGCTAAGGTTCTGTCACTGTTGTTCACTCTGTTGTAAACAAACGCGTTCTGCCAGCGTGGTGCCCCCCCCCCCCCATGCTCCCTGAGCACGGTAGCCTTCTATGAATATTGATTGATTATTTTTACTGTCTAGACTTATGATTGAGATAAGATGTGATTATAATATAATTAGATATAGGATTTAAAGATTATAAGTAGTACTTGCTATCACTACTGATTCTTATTAAGGATTCAATTTATTATCTCTACCGGATATTGATTATGTTCCAATAGTTTTTTAATTAAGAAATCCTTCTAGAAGCTTCTGGATCCTTGAGAGATCATGCACAAAGTCACGTAGGTACCTATAGGGCCCCTATGGTGTATGTGATCCTAGTGGCATTGTCATCTAGGATCAAGATGTATAATGAATCTATAATGATTCTATAATGGTTCTGATATGATTTAGATATGATATAGATATGATTTAGATATGATATAGATATGATATAGAAATAATACATTTCTTAGATGATAATATAGATATGGTGGGTAAAATTTCCCACAGCCTCCATAACATCTAAATGTTGCTCGTGTCGTAAACTCTCATTACTGTCCAATCATGCAGGTCTCAATTCAGTAACAAAGGAAATAAGAACTTAGTTTATTGTTGTGCATTGTGAGTATGTAGTGTTATATTTCTGACACGCATTGCATGTGCAACAGCCGTACATAGCAACTGGAAGCCAGCAGTGGAAACTGAGAGAGCATTCTCTTACAGCCAAGATTACTTACTCATTTTTCTTTACCTGAAGCTATTTTAACTGCTTTCATGTGCACATTGAAATTTCTATTAAACAATAATTCTAAAGGAGATTTACCACCGGCAGCATGAATAATTTTCCTTTGCTTATATAAAAATCTATAAAGTGTTGTGTTCACACTTCTGTAAACGACTTTAACCCATCCTTTACATTCTAATTGTTCACTCAGTCTGACCATATGAGCAAGGCGTATATGGAACGGGCAGGGGCAAGTATTCGTCAGAAGCAAAGTAAGCACTTTTTATCCAATAAAAATTATTCCCTTCCAAATTAAAAAAAAATCGTTATTTAGTTCACAAATGATTTAATTCAATTATATATATATCATTCTATTTTTTGTTTTTGTCTCAGATTTTCAAGCGGCATTTACCTCTGCCAGCACTCACTATAGCATGTCTTTTATTACCTGTTTCTAGTAATTGCTTGCAATGGAAATGAGCTGTTCTTGCCTCACTTATGAGTGGGAACTTTTCTGTTATGCTATTTACTGGTTTTTGTATTTGTTAAAATTTTTACAATATATCTTCCGTACAATTTATCTTTCACTATAGACAATTTATTCAAGCAAGCCAGGAAAATTCAAACTTTATCCACTACGTCTTTTACAAATAGACTAGGATTATGTGAATCTTCTACATGGTCAGAAACTGTTCCATAAACCTTAGTTTTCAAATTACCATTAACACTTAATTATTTCAAACATGGGTTTTACATTTAGATACAAGGAATCTGCCCAATTCTGTGACAATGTTGACACTGTGGCATCAGTGTTCTGTTCCAAGGAAACTAGCCTCCCATTGATCTAAGAACTTACCACTTCTGATTATATACGGGCTCACCATAGCCTGTGCTGCTTGGAACTGTTTGTTCCAGGTAGCGAATCTTTAACAACATTCTGACTATAAATGAAATACCGTTTGATTCACTGAATATAGTTTGCTTTCCTCACCTGGAGCTTCTTCCGTCAGCTTACCTTCTTCTACTGCCATGACCACTTTAAAGTTCTCTCTCCTATTTCCTCATTCCCAGATTGCTCTCCATACTGTTACTATTTACTTTCAAGTAGACTCTACACTCCTTTTTTCCTATGTTCTTTCTTTTTACAATAGTTGTGCAGGAAAACTTTAAACCTACAATTTACACTACTGCTTCTACATCTACAATGTTTACAATGTATCCTGCTGTATTTTCATAATCTTCTACAAATCAACCAAACTCCTGTGATATGGAGGTTTCACTATATAATGACATTTTAAGCTAAGTAATCAAGTCGTTATAGTCTTTCATGTGCGGCAGTTATGATGCAGACATATTTCCCAGCACCATAAACTGCTGCTCCGAGTGAAACATAAAGTACCAATTTCTTGTTTACATCCTCTTTAATCCCATGATGCTTGAAATTTGCCTCCAGCTTTGCTGAGCCGAAGCTCCGGTGAGATACTTGCTGCATCAAATAGTTCCATCAAATTATAAGGAATGAAGCAGGCTTTGAGATGAAGGTGAACACGGCTTACTCTTGTCTGTAGCTTTTCCTGGCCGTCAGTCTCACGTACTCTTGAGGCCTGATGATCCTCACATCGTCAGGAACCTTTACTCTCATCATCCGATGTTGATCCAGTCGCCACATTCATGGGTAGGGTAGGAGGGAAACACACATCGTGACAACGTGTCTATTGAAACACGTGCCATTCTCACGGGTTTGTGTTTGTTGCTATGTGCAACATACAGTAAATATGAGGATTTGGAAACAAAAGAGCATCTAACCCTAATATTATGAGTCTTATGTTCAACTACGTTTTATGTTCAACTAGATGAGTGTGAGAATGTTTCCCACTGCTGACTCAAAGTTTCATGGTACTGAGTTGTTGCATGTGCACGGGAGTCGAGGAAACAAATCCAATGAGCTCAAAGTACACATGCAAGTGTTCGAATCCCATCTCCCTAAATTCTGGACAAAGACCTAGTTTGGTCTCTAGTGAGAGCCAGTACTCACTTAATTGTACTCACCTAGTTGTGCTTGCGGGGATATAGCTCTGGCTCTTTGGTCCCGCCTCTCAACTCTCAATCAACTGGTGTACAGATTCCTGAGCCTACTGGGCTCTATCATATCTACATTTGAAACTGTGTATGACGTCAGCCTCCACCACATCACTACTTAATGCAGTCCATCTGTTAACTACTCTGACACTGAAAAAGTCCTTAGGGTTGTCAAGTTAATTTAGCATTTCAATTTGTTGTTATTCCTGCAAGAAGATGGAATCCTGCGGTGAGAATAATCTCATGAAATTGAGTGAATGACTGTAAAATAAAGTTTCTTGAGAGTACATCCAGGTGCAATAGACTGTGAATACCGTACTCCATCATGCAATGTCTACGCCATCGGTAGAGTTAAGGTACAGTAAGGAGTCGAATGAAGTTGTATGTAAACCAGCAAGTGCAGCAATAGTTAATCTGAAGGTTAATCATCTTGCATAGTATACCAGTTAGAGAAACCAGCCTGTAGTTCAGTGTTTCTTGCCTGTCACTAATTTTTGTATGTTGGGACAACGTTATTATTCTTCCAACTTTCTTATTGGTCTCCAGTTTCCAGTGGTCTATTATACACAAAAAAGAGTGGCAGTAATAATGCTTCTGCTCCCTCCTTTAGTGTCCACGGTGAGATATATTAAGGTCTAACGGCCTTTGTTGTTCCCTGTTTCAGCTGAGGCCTCCTAACCTCTTCTCAATTGATCTAAAATTCTTCCAAAGCTTCTTGGTTTTCAACCAGCTCTCTTAATTAAAGGACATATCTTTGCTCTATTGTGAAGACCTTCAAACTTTTGTCGAGTTCATCACACATTTCTCTTATTCTGAGTTCCATTATTGGTTCTTTTACTGTTGTTTTGCTGTGGAGCATTTTTGGCTTGGTCTTGGTTTTTGTGCTACTTCATTTGCATGCTTTCTCTCATCTTCTCTTCTCACACTGAGGCACTCATTCCTGGCCATCTGTTCTCTGGTGATATGTTATTTCTACAGTTTATCCATATATTGGTACTCTATTAATATTGCTTCCTTTCATGCCTGATTAAACCACAGGTTCCTCGCACTAGAAAATGGAGGGACGATGACGTTTCGGTCCGTCCTGGACCATTCTCAAGTCGATAATCGACTTGAGAATGGTCCAGGACGGACCGAAACGTCTTCGTCCCTTCATTTTCTAGTGTGTGGATTGGTCAACATACTTCAGCCACGTTAGTGTGACTCATCGCCTGCATAGATTCCTCTTTTACCCCTATTTCTTTTCCAGTTGGGGTGAACTTATCTACCACCCCCTTAACACTTCTGGGTGATGTAATTCATCGTGTCTTGTACAGATGTTTCTCCGAGTTCTATTTCACACGGTTTCCCAATTTTCTCATCTCATCTTAGTTAACACTTCGGAATGTTAACGTTCCGAAGTCCAAACAACATTTTGCTTTCTATCTCCGCAGGTAGGTAATTCCCATTTCCACCAGATACTCAAGTATCCGTCAACTATGGTTGCTCAATCCCAGTGGGGCTTCCAATTTAATTTGCCAAATGTCTGACTCGTTCAGGGTGAATATCGTATCAAGTTTATCTGGTTGATTATTTCCTATGATTCTTGTGGGTTCCTTGACATACTGACATGTTGACTTAGTACCCCTTCTAATTTGTACGTCCAACAGTTTAACTCTTCAAATTTGTATATCTTCGAGTGGTTCTCTGTTCTCCCAGTCAGCCTTTCCATTGTTGAAGTCTCCTTGATTACTTGACTGGATATATTCTTTCAGACAACAAAAGCTGCTCACTCTATTATATTAATGGTTACCATGGTGTTTCTATCGTACTCCTGTCTGGGTCTTCTGTAATTCTGTGGGGTTATATACTACTCCACATATTATCTTTGGTAGTCTAATTGTCATAGTAACTGTTAGTTAGTCTCTGAACCCTTCACAGCCCGGTTAGTTTAGTTTATTTATTATGCACCTCATACCCATCCTGTGGGCGACAGTGAAAAGAGTTACAGAGGCACATAACGGGCTCAGGAACTGAACCCCACAATTAATTTAGCTAAGCAAGTTACAGTCTTAATGAGCTAGTTTAAGAAATTAATGTAAATTGTCACAGCAACAATGGGGGATGGGACCGAGCACAAGTAGTCTCCAAGCTAAACAGCTGACATATGTGGAGAGCTGGTGTCACAGTTGATATGATTACCCTGCACACTTCCCCATAACCAGTGGGCAACTGTGGAAAGGTTACAGTCACTAACAGTTACTACCTCCAGTTAGCAAACTTGGAATATTTCGCAAAATTTCTGGTAGTAGATAATTTTCTAGGAAATGTTTACACATTTCTTAAACAATTGTTATAATGTTTTCTCTGAAATCACGTATCTTTTGCACTCCATCACATAGTGACGGAAATTTGTTGACAGTTTACATTTGGTCAGATCTACATCAGCAGGTAATAAAAATTTCCAGAGATACATATCGCCGAGACTAAGCCGAGCAATAGTAACATCTAGGAGTTGCTGATTATATTCAATTATCCATAGATGTGTAGTTCTTCTTTTATGATAATATGATGATAGATACAATTACTAGTGCAGATTTCACTTTATCTCAGATCTACAAGGTTTTGTTAAGGTTCTTGGTGTTATTGCTCTCAGACTGCTTATATACAATCCTAAGTTATACTCAACTTCTTATTTGAACACAGATTGTTTGGCTCACTCATCAGCTCCATCTTGTTGGCCTCCTAAATTCAGAAGCCAACATCAGATGGAAACCACATGCAATTGGACTCTTTTACCATCATTTGGTTGTATATATCACAGCCCGGAAAGGCCACCTCTTCGAAACTCTATCCTTCTTCATCATCGGAGCCACTTCTTCCCCCTCCTCTTCCCTCCCTCTCTTTCCTTACTACACAGTAGTCCTGCAAGAAAACTGAATTGGTTTGGGTGCCTGACAACTTTGTTTTTGTGAGTACTGAATTATATTTTTGTGATCTTTGCACAAGTTTGCTATCTTTATTTGTAATAGTAAGTGGTTGAGCACATTACCTTGAAGCTCACTCTTCCCCAGGACGCCCACTCCACTGGTGTAGCAGACGCCTTCATGAGCTGAGCTAATTAGACGGTGTTGTTGTGCCGTGAGATAGTAAACAGTGGTTCGGAGGGTGGAGAGGAGAGCCAAGGCAAGGGGGAGGAGAGATGTAGGATTAGGAAGGGGGAAGGGGGGGAGGGGTCAGGGTGAGTATTGGAAAAGGTGGTCAGGGGTGAGTATTGGAAGGGAGAAGGGGGGTCAGGTAAGTGTTGGAAAGGGTGGTCAAGGGTGAGTATTGGAAGGGATCAGAGGGGGGATCAGGGGTCAGTGTGAGCATTGGATGGGGGGAGGTGGTCAGGGTGAGTATTGAAAGGGAGAAAGGGGGAAGGGTGGTCAGGGTGAGTATTGGAAGGGAGAAAAGTGGAAGGGGTCTTGTCGGGGGTGGGGGTTCAGGGTGAGTATTGGACTGGGTGAGGGCTTATGGTTGCGAGGATTTCAATGAGGTTCAATATGTGTGTGTGTATTCACCTAGATGTGCCTGAAGAGTCCCGCAAGGTTCCTCACCCAGCCTTCCGAACGTTATTTCAATTATTGCCAGGTCCCCAACTAGTGTCTGGTCGGTAGTCTGACGGTTGGCTGGGGCCTTGTGCCCGGCATGCTCTGCATGATGGGGGGACCTTTGACCCCTGTGCTGAGGGCTTAGTCAGCTAGCTTGGAGTATCCTGGTAATGTGGATTACCCTACAGCGGAACAGACGTTATTTGATATGCTGGGTATCGACGTGGGTCCCGTGTATGGTGTGGAACTGTTGACGAAGCATAGAGCGGTGGTGAAGCTCTCCACTGGCCAGGACTACCGGGTATTTTGGCGCCGATTTGAAGGGCGTACTTTCCACTTGTCAGGTGCTGCTGGGTCGGTTGTAATCTGCGACCACAGTGGCACTTCCACCTACATCAGTGTAGATGGTGTCCCTATTGAATTCCCAGAAGACTTTTTGAGGAGGTACTTTGGGCAGTTTTGAAAAGTAGTGAATGTGAGGATGAATGTTATCTCCTTTGGTCACTTGACGGGCGTCCACAACGGCATCCGGATGCTGGAGATAAGGCTACGATCTGACATCCCTGCCTCTGTCAGGCTGATTGGGTACTACATCCGTTTTTGTTATGCTCCGCAGCCACGGACTTGTTTTTGTTGTGGGTTGTTGGGCCACATGGCTGCAGGGTGCTCTGAGGGTGCCGTCGACCACATTAATCTATTCAGCGAGGAGGACTTCCCACCACTAATTGTTGAAGAGGCTCTGGAGGGTGTAGGTGTGCCCTTGGATGGCGTGCGTGTACATAAAGAAGCTGCAGCTAGTGAGGATCGAACGCCGGGTACCGCGCCATCGTCGTCTGCGTCTTCTGCGGCTGCCATGAGTGCTGTCGGTGTGGGTGCCCCCTCACCCTTCCATTCCCTTGCGCCTCCTGATGTGGGCTCCCCGAAGTGGAAGGTGTGCCCCTCCCCCCCCCCCCTGTGGAAGATGATGTGGCCAGAGAAATCATGGTAGTTCTTAAGAAAGATGATCGACGAGGGGGGCTTTGCACCTGTGCCCGGTGCCCGGCGAACTGCTGCGAGTTTGAGTCTTGTGGTGTTGTCCCCCATGTTGCCGCCCCCTTGTGGGGGAATGGTTTTCCTCGTCGGGGGGGGGGGGCGCCGTCTCAGTTGCTGATGAGGAGTCAAGGCCCAGTCTGAGGGTTCGGGTGCTGCCGGTTCCCTGGTGCTCGTCCACTGTGTGGGTGCTCGGCGTGCAGACTTTCATCTCTAGTGCTCCGATTTTATGACGCGCCCTCGGGGATGTATGGCGGTCATCTTCAGGAAGATGAGTAGATCGTTTGGGAGGTGTACTGTTGCGGTTTCTGGAAAAATGATTATCCGCATACATATGTATAGGCATTGCCTTCTCATGTATGTCCTTTGCCTTTATCATATTGTTGTGTTTCGATTGCTGTTTTTGTTGTGACCCCTTCAGGCTTTATGATTGTTCATTGTATTGTTTGTAACGTGTGATAATTTTTGTGTCGGTTTTGGACTGACTTGTGTATTTGTCTTTTTGTTTGAACTTGTTCCTATGTACTTCTTTATTTAAGTGTATTTGTGTGAGTTTGGTTTGGGAATTATTGTTTAGTTCATTTGTAATTTGTATTTTTGTTGTTGGTTTCTTTTTACATTTGTTTTTATGGTATTTATGTAGTATGCTGTCGCATGTAAAAAAAATTATTGCCAAGATTCATTTATCACACTTTTATCAAATTTAAATTTCAAACTTGGAATCAAATTAGCTTCAACGACTTCTACGTCTAACTTATTAAGCCTATAGTCAGCTCTGATACTGAAAAGTTCTTTTTGACGTCTCTGTGACATTTGCATCTCGAGTTTCAATCCATGACCCCTCGTTCTGCTGTTCCTAGGTTTGAACAATGCTGCTTGTTTGCCTTATCAATTTCCTTTCGACTCCTAAATGTTGTTATAAAGTCCTCCCTATCTTTCCTTTCCTTCAGTATGGTAAGGTCCAGTTCTCTTAGTGTTTCCTCATAACTTAAGCCCTTAAACTCAGGAACGCGTCTTTTGCATATCACGACCTTTTCTAGTTTCTCCATGTGCTTTTTTCAGGTAAAGGTTCCATGCTGGGAATGCATATTGAAGAGTGGGTCTTACTTCGCTGTATACTTAGCAGGGTTTTCGGAAATACCATATTTTCCAGATTAATGATGGATACATGGATGTTGGCCAGTATGCCATATGCAGCTGTTGTTATTCTGGTAATGTAGTCTTCTGACGTCAGATTTGGGGTTATGTCCAATCCCAGGTCCTTCTCCATTTCTGATTGAAGAATCAATCTTCCCTTCATCTTACACTACTGCACTGGCCTTTCGCACTCCTGCTCCAGTCTACATAATTTTGCATTTGGCAGGGAAAATTCTAGCAGCCATTTTTCAAAACATTTCTGAAGTATGTCCAAATCCGTTTGCAATGCCCTACAATCAATCTCTGTCCCGACTCTTCTCATCAGCTTTGCATCATCTTCCAAATGTAATCAGTTTGTTAACCACTCTAACATTGAAAAAATCTAATGTCTCTGTGGCTCATTTGGGTACTAAATTTCCACCCGACTCCCCTTGTTTGTGTTCTTCCTATGCTAAATAGTTTCTTTTTGTCCACCCTGTCAAATCCCCTGAGAATTTTGCAGGCGGTTATCATGTCTCCCCCCTACTCTTCTGTCTTCCAGGGATGTGAGGTTAAACTCCTTTAGTCTTTCCTCGTAGTTCCTCTTCATACCTCTCAGTTCCGGGACTAGTCTGGTGGCATTCTTATGAAACTTTTCTTACTTTTTCTTGTGTTTAACTAAGTAGGGACTTCAGGCTGGAGCTGCCTACTCTAGGATTGGTCTGACATAAGTGGTATAGAAGGTCCTGAACGATTTCTTACACAAGTTTCTAAAAGCATTTCTTATGTTGGCCAGTCTAGCATATTCCGCTGAGGATATCCTTTTGATGTGGGCCTCTGGGTAAAGGTTCGGTGTGATATCAACTCCTAGATTATTCTTTCTATTTGACTCATGCAAGATTTAACCTCCCAGATGGTACCTTGTGTTCACTTTACAGCTCCCTTCGCCTAATTTCATTACTTTACACTTTCCTGAGTTAAACTTTAGAAGCCATTTTCATGATCATTCCTCCAGTTTGTCCAGGTCGTCCTGTAGTCTCTGTCTATCTTCATCTATCTTGGTTCTTCTCATAATTTTTGCATCATCAGTAAACATTGAGAGGAAAGAGTCTATACCCTCTGGAAGATCGTTTACATATATAAAAAAGTGGATGGGCCAAAAAACAGAGCCCTGTGGGACTCCGCTGGTGACATCTCGCCAATCTGATGTCTCCCCCCTCACAGTTACTCGCTGTTTTCTGTTGCTTAGATACTCCCTTATCCACTGCAGTACCTTACCTTTTACTCCAACTTTTGTAACAGCCTTTTATGGGGTACTGTGTCAAAGGTTTTCTGTCAGTCCAAGAAAGTGCAATCTGCCTACCCATCTCCTTTTTTTTTGCCTAATTTTTGTCGTCTGGTTATAGAATTCTATCCTATCTTAGAATTCATTCTATCAGTGCCTGTTCCATGGGCAGGGCTACTTGGATAGGCACATCCTTCTGTGGGGTAGTATCCAGGGTATGGAATGAGGTGAGGTGGGTGGGAGATGGTGTGTGTGTGTGTGTGTTGTGTGTGTGTGTGTGTGTGTGTGTGTGTGTGTGTGTGTGTGTGTGTGTGTGTGTGTGTGTGTGTGTGTGTGTGTACTCACCTAGTTGTACTCACCTAGTTGTGTTTGCGGGGGTTGAGCTCTGGCTCTTTGGTCCCGCCTCTCAACCGTCAATCAACAGGTGTACAGATTCCTGAGCCTATTGGGCTCTATCATATCTACACTTGAAACTGTGTATGGAGTCAGCCTCCACCACATCACTTCCTAATGCATTCCATTTGTCAACCACTCTGACACTAAAAAAGTTCTTTCTAATATCTCTGTGGCTCATTTGGGCACTCAGTTTCCACCTGTGTCCCCTTGTGCGTGTGCCCCTTGTGTTAAATAGCCTGTCTTTATCTACCCTATCAATTCCCTTCAGAATCTTAAATGTGGTGATCATGTCCCCCCTAACTCTTCTGTCTTCCAGCGAAGTGAGGTTTAATTCCCGTAGTCTCTCCTCGTAGCTCATACCTCTCAGCTCGGGTACTAGTCTGGTGGCAAACCTTTGAACCTTTTCCAGTTTAGTCTTATCCTTGACTAGATATGGACTCCATGCTGGGGCTGCATACTCCAGGATTGGCCTGACATATGTGGTATACAAAGTTCTGAATGATTCTTTACACAAGTTTCTGAATGCCGTTCGTATGTTGGCCAGCCTGGCATATGCCGCTGATGTTATCCTCTTGATATGTGCTGCAGGAGACAGGTCTGGCGTGATATCAACCCCCAAGTCTTTTTCTTTCTCTGACTCCTGAAGAATTTCCTCTCCCAGATGATACCTTGTATCTGGCCTCCTGCTCCCTACACCTATCTTCATTACATTACATTTGGTTGGGTTAAACTCTAACAACCATTTGTTCGACCATTCCTTCAGCTTGTCTAGGTCTTCTTGAAGCCTCAAACAGTCCTCTTCTGTTTTAATCCTTCTCATAATTTTGGCATCGTCCGCAAACATTGAGAGAAATGAATCGATACCCTCCGGGAGATCATTTACATATATCAGAAACAAGATAGGACCGAGTACAGAGCCCTGTGGGACTCCACTGGTGACTTCACGCCAATCGGAGGTCTCACCCCTCACCGTAACTCTCTGCTTCCTATTGCTTAGGTACTCCCTTATCCACTGGAGCACCTTACCAGCTACACCTGCCTGTCTCTCCAGCTTATGTACCAGCCTCTTATGCGGTACTGTGTCAAAGGCTTTCCGACAATCCAAGAAAATGCAGTCCGCCCAGCCCTCTCTTTCTTGCTTAATCTTTGTCACCTGATCGTAGAATTCTATCAAGCCTGTAAGGCAAGATTTACCCTCCCTGAACCCATGTTGGCGATTTGTCACGAAGTCCCTTCTCTCCAGATGTGTTACCAGGTTTTTTCTCACGATCTTCTCCATCACCTTGCATGGTATACAAGTCAAGGACACTGGCCTGTAGTTCAGTGCCTCTTGCCTGTCGCCCTTTTTGTATATTGGGACCACATTCGCCGTCTTCCATATTTCTGGTAGGTCTCCCGTCTCCAGTGACTTACTATACACTATGGAGAGTGGCAAGCAAAGTGCCTCTGCACACTCTTTCAGTATCCAAGGTGAGATCCCGTCTGGCCCAACAGCCTTTCTAACATCCAGATCCAGCAGGTGTCTCTTGACCTCCTCTCTCGTAATTTCGAACTCTTCCAAGGCCGCCTGGTTTACCTCCCTTTCTCCTAGCACAGTGACCTCACCTTGTTCTATTGTGAAGACCTCCTGGAACCTCTTGTTGAGTTCTTCACACACCTCTTTGTCATTCTCTGTATACCTGTCCTCGCCTGTTCTAAGTTTCAATACCTGTTCTTTCACTGTTGTTTTCCTTCTGATGTGACTGTGGAGTAGCTTTGGTTCGGTCTTGGCTTTGTTTGCTATATCATTTTCAAAACTTTTCTCTGCTTCTCTTCTCACCCTGACGTACTCATTCCTGGTTCTCTGGTATCTCTCTCTGCTTTCTGGTGTTCTGTTATTCCGGAAGTTCCTCCACGCCCTTTTGTTCAGTTTCTTCGCTTCCATACATGCCCTATTATACCATGGATTCTTCTGTTGCTTCTCGGATTTTTCCCTTTGGGCCGGGATGAACCTGTTTACTGCCTCCTGACACTTTTGGGTAACATAGTCCATCATACCCTGTACAGACTTATCTCTGAGGTCTGTGTCCCAAGGTATTTCACTTAGGAAACTTCTCATCTGTTCATAATTCCCCTTTCGGTATGCCAGCCTTTTGATTCCTAGTTCTTTTTTGGGGGAGATAATTCCTAGCTCTACCAGGTACTCAAAGTTCAATACACTGTGGTCACTCATTCCCAAGGGTGCTTCCATCTTAACTTCCCTTATATCCCACTCATTTAGGGTAAATATCAAATCAAGCATTGCTGGTTCATCTTCTCCTCTCATTCTTGTTGGATCCTTGACGTGCTGGCTTAGAAAGTTTCTTGTTGCCACGTCCAGCAGCTTAGCTCTCCATGTTTCTGGTCCTCCATGCGGGTCTCTGTTCTCCCAATCTATCTTCCCATGGTTGAAGTCTCCCATAATTAGTAGTCCAGATCCATTCCTGCTAGCAACAGAAGCTGCTCTTTCTATTATGTTAATGGTGGCCATGTTGTTTCTATCATATTCCTGTCTAGGTCTTCTGTCATTTGGTGGTGGATTATATATGACTACGACTATAATTTTTTTCCCTCCATTTGTTATGGTACCTGCTATGTAGTCACTGAAACCTTCACAGCCCTGAATAACCATCCCCTCAATATCCCAGCCTTTTCTTACCAGTAGAGCTACACCACCACCACCTCTTCCTTCCCTCTCTTTCCTCATAACATAATAGTCCTGTGGGAACACTGCATTTGTTATCGTTTTCGTCAGTTTTGTTTCTGTGAGGGCTATTATGTCTGGGTTTTCCTCTAGTACCCGTTCTCCAAGCTCATTTGCTTTATTTGTAATTCCATCTATGTTAGTGTACATTGCTTTGAGGCTCACTTTCTTCTGTCCCTTCTCAAATCGCCTCCTTGGTGAGTGTTCTGCTGGTGGGGGAAGCTGTTCCATGGGTGTGAAGACCTGTGAGGTGGATAACAGGGTCTCAGAGGATACTAGGATGAGGGGCGGGGGATCCAGTGAAGGGGGAGGGGCAGGGAGGGTATGGGGTGAAAGGGGAGGGAGGACAGGAAGGAAAGGAGGGGAGGGAAGACTCGGCGGGAGGAGGGGAGGGGTAGAAGGGTGGGGATTGGGTGTGGGGGGAGGGGTAGGTGGGTTTTCTATGCAGAGGAGGGTGGCGGGGTTGTCCTCCCCTCTGGTGTTACTGGGTAGCTGGTTGTGGGTTCCCCCCTCGCATCTGGGGGTGTTGTGTTGGTAGCTGTGACTTCCTGGTTTTCCCCTCTCGCCCTGCGCCTCTTCCTTGCTTCTGCCGCCACGGCTCTCTCCTCCCTTGTCATGTCTCTTTGGAGGAATACATTTTTGAATTTTACCACGTTTTTCAGGGAGCTCTTCCTTGATAGAATCTTCTCCTTTGAGCTCTCGTTTGCAAACACTATCTTTATCACTCGGTCTCGGTCTTTGTTGTACCAACCTAGCCTGAAAACCTTCTCAATGCTATGCTCAGCCCCTTCCATGTCTAGTGCCTTCAGTACTTCATTCACTGCTGCTTTGTCCTTGTCATTCCACTCTGTCCTGTTAGAGCCTTCCTGCTCTTTAATGCCCACAGCAACCACTGATCTGTTCCTTTCCAGCAGTTGGCTAGTGGAGCGTGCCGCCTCCTGTGAGGTGGCTGCTTTCATGGCCACCTCCATCACTGCAGTCATTACTTCAGAGTTATTTTTTTTAGCATTTCTGCAAATGTTGCTTTTATTGTGGCATTCTCTTCCAAAATACCGTTACCACCTGCTCCCTGGGTGGTTATCTGAGTCTCAGCATCGATACTGTTCTCTTTGAGGGCCCTAATCTCCTCCTTTGCTGCTGTCAGCTCTCTTTTTAGGTTGCTTATTTCATTCTTCATTTCCTGCATCATTTCCTGCATCTCTTGATGTCCTCCAGAAACTGGGCGAACATTTCCTTCATTTCGTCGCCTGAGCTTTTCCCTGTTCCCCTGTTGCCTCTGGCTGTCATGCTTGACCCTGTTCCTAGTTGTGCCGTGATAGGATTTGTCAGAAGGGCAGAGTCTGGTGGGGGAGAGAGGGATAGAGAGAGNGTAGTCACTTACCATAGATATCGATATCATAGCTTATTCTGGCAATTACAATGTCACACTGCTAGTGGATGTTTTATGCTGCCCGTACACATAATTCTCGGTTCTAATCATATCTTAGCTCTTTATACTCGTGCTTTCTGGCCTTTGTGTGTCGGTGACTGTTCTTTTGTTTTAAAATTAATTTGCTTGATTTATTTCCCAAAAAGAAACAATACTCTTCTCTTCTCTTCTTTCACTATGTGGCGTTATGTGACTTCATAATATGCCGAATCGACATTTCGTTTGTTACTACCAAAAGGCGTCAGGATCTCTTAATAGAGAGGAATGACCCATGTGCTTACATGGGTCATTCTATATCTACCATTCTACATCTATCTATATCTGTTCTGGTCTATATCTACCTATACCTCACCCAAACTCGCAGAGGGAATGATCTGGGGTACTGGATGAACCTAGGCTGGACTAGGTGGCCACAATTGAAAAGGGAACAGCGTGACAGTGCCTCATTCAGACCCCTCACGGCGTTTTCTGGCACTGCTAAATTGCTTCACAGTTAAATATTTTCAATCCCAACCTTTCAACCAGATTTTTTCTTATAGTAATATGCACCATTATTCACTGATATCGAGAAAATTAACAGAAATGTCTGTTTTCATTAATTTGCCCGTACACGCATCAAACAAACAATTCTTCCACAGCGTGAAAGGTTTCTCAAGCACCGGATCTTTACCAGAGTAGGTGTAACTATTCCTTTTTTTCAGTATTTCATCCAACTGAGCTCCACTCACTCCCGATCACCCACACATTAGACATTTTTATTTGTGTATAAGAGATAGACAGATAGGCAGAGACAGAGAATGAGAGTCACATAGTGACAGAGATCAACAGATATTAAGAAACACAGAAACTGGCACACACAGCTAGAGACAGATCGGCACAGACAGACAGACAGACACAGAGACAGAGGTGAATAGATAGGTGGATGAATAGATGGATAAATATGTGGATGGATAGATGGATAAAGGGATAGACAGATGAGTAGATGGATAAATGGATGGATAGGTACATGGATGGGTAGAGAATGAGATTGGTGGATAGACAGAGACAAAGATAGTTGAATGGATATAAATATGAGTGGGTGCACAGATAGACAGATGGATAGAAAGATAGATGGACATATAGAACACTAGATGGATATATAGATTGATGGATAGAAAGCTAGATGGATCTATAGATTGATGGAGAGATGGTTGCACAGATGGATGGATAGCAAGATATGTGAATGAACAGATGGATAGGCAAATGAACTGGTGGATGGAAAATGTATATATGGATAGATGGATGGATGGATGGATAGATGTACGAGAGGGAGATAGACAAATAGACTCGTGCAACACCGGAAACGACCGCTAGTATGCTAAACTAACTTAACAGAGGAACAGTTTCCATAAATGTATCCGCTGTATTACATCAGGAATGTGATGGTTCTATTATATGACGAATATGACGCTTATACTGTATGAGTAATGTGACGCTTATGCTGCTGTAGTAATGTGACCCTTATGTTGCTGTAGTAATGTGACGCTTATGCTGCTGTAGTAATGTGACGCTTATGCTGCTGTAGTAATGTGACGCTTATGCTGCTGTAGTAATGTGACGCTTATGCTGCTGTAGTAATGTGACGCTTATGTTGCTGTAGTAATGTGACGCTTATGCTGCTGTAGTAATGTGACGCTTATGCTGCTGTAGTAATGTGACGCTTATGTTGCTGTAGTAATGTGACGCTTATGCTGCTGTAGTAATGTGACGCTTATGCTGCTGTAGTAATGTGACGCTTATGCTGCTGTAGTAATGTGACGCTTATGCTGCTGTAGTAATGTGACGCTTATGGTGCTGTAGTAATGTGACGCTTATGTTGCTGTAGTAATGTGACACTTATGGTGCTGTAGTAATGTGACACTTATGTTGCTGCAGTAATGTGACGCTTATGCTGCTGTAGTAATGTGACACTTATGTTGCTGCAGTAATGTGACGCTTATGCTGCTGTAGTAATGTGACGCTTATGTTGCTGTAGTAATGTGACGCTTATGTTGCTGTAGTAATGTGACGCTTATGTTGCTGTAGTAATGTGACGCTTATGTTGCTGTAGTAATGTGACGCTTATGCTGCTGTAGTAATGTGACGCTTATGCTGCTGTAGTAATGTGACGCTTATGTTGCTGTAGTAATGTGACGCTTATGTTGCTGTAGTAATGTGACGCTTATGCTGCTGTAGTAATGTGACGCTTATGCTGCTGCAGTAAGAGCAGCAGCATAAGCTGCTGCAACAGAGCAGTTGTAGCTCTACCAGGAGAAAAGTTAGGTCTCCTCTTATTATTCATAAAATTTCCCCTTGAGCAAGGAACTAGAGCAATTTATATACCAGCTTACAGTTTAGCACATTCTCAGAGAGCTGAAGGTGATAGACTTGTTGAGGAAATGTTACAGGGTGATGTGATTGAGTCCTTCAATTCGTCATGGAATTTTCCATTCATTCTTGTACCAAAACGAGATGGGACTTGGAGACCGGTAATTGACTATCAGAAGCTTAACAGAGTAACTGTACCTGACCATTTCCCACTTCCGGTCTTAAGTGATTTGCTGCAAAGCATAAGTTGAAACAAAGTATTCTCAACGTTAGATTTGTTGCAGAGATTATAGCTAATCCCACTCACTGAGCAAAGTAAACAGTTGACAGCCTTTAGTACTCCCAATGGTCATTATCATTTCAAAAGAATGCTATTTGGGCTGTGGAGTAGTTCAATAACCTTTTCATGGCTCATGACGAACCTATTTCATAGACTGATAGGTAGTACTCTCCTGGTGAACCTTGGTGATCTCATAATCATGTCGCAAGATGTTAAGACTCACATCCAGAACCTTGAGAAAGTACTTGCAAAGCTCGCAGAAGCAAATTTAAAATAAAGCTCTCAAAGTGCTAATTTTTAAAGGAAAAGATTAATTTCCTAGGTTATACAGTCACCCCTTCAGGCATAACCTTGAATGCCTACTAAAAAAAATACTGTGGCCCATGATTTTCCAACGCCTTGTACTGCAGAAGCTGTGAGACAGTTCACAGGTCTTGTAGGATTTTATCGTTCATTTATTGCTGGATTCTCTATTATAACCGCTCCACCTTACAAGTTGCAAAGAAAAGATGAACCCTTTGTTTGGGAAGAAGCCCAAGAACAGTCATTCAAAAAACTGAAAGTAGCATTGATCTCCTCACCTGTCCTTAGGTAACCAGAATTTTCTAAACCCTTTACATTGGTCACAGATGCTAGTGATGTAGGCTTGGGTGCTGCATTACTTCAAATCGAAGGTCATAGAGATCACACAATAGGTTATGCTCACTGTCATAATTTAAAGAAGAGAAAATTAAAGTGCAACTGATTGTGATGCTTTAGCAGTTGGATGGGGTCTAAAACATTTCAGGGATATAATTCATAATTACCAAGTTCATGTTCTTACAGATCATCAACCACTAACTCCTTTGTTCAAAAATATGAATCTCGTTGGAAAATTTGCTAGATATTTGCTCACAGTTCAAGAGTTCAATCCAACATTTGGTTATATCACAAGAAAACCAAATGTTGTAACTGATGCTTTTTCTTGACACGTAGCTGCAATTAAATTAAATTAGCCAGCATCAAACGCTTCAGTAGTCGAGACAGAACAGAGACAAGAACCTATACGGGCACCTGTCATTATGTTTTTGACTTAGCAAGATACTCGTCAGATTCAGAAATTCCCAGTATCATTGAAAGAGCTAGAGTTTATGCAATTTACTGTGTAGAGTAATAAATCTAGGGACACACCCCAAGGAAGTGTGGTCAGTTGGTTCTTCTAGCTGTTTTGGTACCAACTGTGTTAAAGATTATCCATTATGCTCCTGGAAGTGCACATCCAGGAAAGGATCGTACACTCCAGCAATTACAAAATACGATTGAAGTATTTTTTATCCAAAATGGCTAAAGAGATTGGTCATTATGTTGACAGATGTTTAACCTGCTTACAGCACAAGGGACATGTCGTGGAATCTAACCAATTCATGTGTACCCAGCGACTAAAGCACCTTTGGAATGAGTATCAATGGATTTGCTGATAAATTTTACAGAAACAGAAAAAGGGAAAAAACACGTGCTTGTATTGGTCGAAAAAATTCACTGTATTGCGAACTAGTTCCTATCATGAACAAAACAGCAGAAACTATAGCCAGTGAATTTCACGATCAAATAATTTGTAGATATAGTATGCCAAAAGTAATTCATCAGATAATGGTCCCGAGTTCAGTAATCGTATCTTAACTAGTTTGTGTGATTTATATAACGTTAAGAAATGTAGTATTACGTCGTGTCATCCAGCAAGTAAAGGGTTAACCGAGCGTATCAACAGGAAAGTGTTAGAGGCATTGAGAGTCATGTTGAATTTTGATAACAGTAATTGGGATGAGTTTATACCCCTTAGTGCAGTGTGCCATAAATTTTTCAAATAATTCCTCTAAAGGAGACACCCTTCATGCTATTCTTTATGGTACAGATAAGACCCTCCCCTAGTGAGTTTATTAGAGAACTCCCCTGCTCCTTTGTATAACCTAGATGATTTTGTTCAAGTTAAGCATAGGTAAATGCAACTAGTTTTCAAGAAAATACAAGAACATTTGTCCAAAGAAACAAGGGAGTTTACCCGAGCAAGGAATGCACGAGCAAAGCCCAGTAAGATAAATGTTGGATCTGTAGTGATGGTACTTAACCAACCAAGGTCTGGCTCATTGTACAAGCTAAGACATTTTTGGGTCCATATAATGTAATAGAGCTTATCAAGGATAACAAGTACAAACTTAAGAATTTATTAACAGGAGAGTATATAAACGAACATCTAGACTACATGAAGTTAGTTAAAACGACTGCTAACGAGACTGATACAGAAGATGACAATGACCCTACCCAGACAGATTCTTCTATTGGGACACCACCTACTGTGGTTGACAGACGACTTGACGTAGAGCTACCCTCTACCAGCATCAATAATCTTAGATCCAGACACTTAGTCTCAATCGTGCACTCACTACAAGTCCACTGGCTAGATGTTAATGGGATCAACTACTAAATTGAGAGCTTGACACATGCAGTTTCATCTGTTCCTAACCTTCAGTCAGAGCCAGAGTTGTATGAACTAGGTGTCAACATTCACATAATATATAATTAAGTGCATTCTGCAGTTGTCATTCTGTTTTTGTTTGCCAAACCAGAGAACTATAGTTTCCTGGACGAATGAGTTCTCTTGTTTGTTGCCTTAATTCCTACCCCATGTGTCCTATTATTATTGTATAATGTAATGCATATTCTTCTTTCGACTTTGTTATGTGTCTTAATCTGATGCAACTGTAAGTTTACTGTGCCATTCATATTTTAACAGTGCATGTCATCAAGAGTTCTATTAATGTTCTAGCAACGACATTGAGGCCAGTGACTCCTGACTGCTTTCACTTAGATGTTGAGAGTTGACCCTGAGCAGCCGTGGAGTGCGGACGTGTCCCTCCGTGACTGCTAGGGTAGTCAGCCGTTTGGTCGCCAGGTGGCGGGGCGTAGCTGCCCCCCCCACCCCCCAGTGTTGTTGCCTGGCTGGCTGAGTGCAGACGTGGCAGGTGTTGGGCTTACCATGGGTGGTCCCCTACCATCGATTAAGCGCGTGAACTCCGTGGGCCTGGAGTTCTCTGGGCGTGCTGGTTATCCAGATGTAGCAGTGGTGCTGTGCGACATGCTTCATGTCCCTGTGCTAGACGTCGACGGAATTGAGCTGGTGACTGCTCATCGTGTTGTCATCAAGCTGGCGACGGAGGTGGTGTACCGTGACTTCCTCAGTCGCTACGAGGGACGCTCGTTGTCGTTGCCGGGGGTGCCGGCTCAGTCTCCATATCAGACCGGAGTGGTGCGCTGACCTATGTCAGTGTGCATGGGGCACCCCTGGAGTTTCCCGAGGATCTTCTAAGGCGTTACTTCCAGCGCTTTGGGCCAGTCATCAGTGTGCGGGTCAACACGATATCCTCTGGGAGATATGCCGGGAGGCGGACGAACATTCGTACCTTGGGGATGCGCCTGAGGTCGGATATTCCATCTTCGGTCCGGCTTTGGGGTGCTACATACGGGTGTACTATGCCCGACAGCCTCGGACCTGTTTCCGGCGTGGCTTGATGGGGCATCAGGCTGCCGGGTGCGAGGCGGCTCCGGTTGCCCCTGTCAACCTCTTTAGGGAAGAAGATTTCCCTCCGCTTCCCTGGACGAGGACTCCGGGGATGCGGAGACCGTCCAGCTCGTTGTTGCGGCACCCCCGTCGTCCACTGACGTTTCCCCGGATGTCGCCGCCTTCCTCAGGCTGTTGCGAGGCTGTCGGTGAATCCTCCTGACCCTGTCCATGCTGCTACGGTGGGCCTGGATGCTGCGCCCTCCTCCTCGCCTGGTTCCCTGTCTTCAGATGCTGCGCCTGGCCCTGCCTCATCGCCTCGGCTACCGGCGGTGCTGGGTGCTGAAGTGGCTGTGGGGTCCCCGGTTGTGTGTGGTCCGGTTCCCCTGCGGTTGAGGCTGCTGCAGTCNTCTCTCTGTCACTTTCTCACTTTCTCTCTCTCTAAATAGATTAGTTAGCCCAATGTGAGTATCATTGAGTAAGATGGGACGTGGACGGGGGTGATTTTAACAAATGAAGAATGGACGGGGTTGATAGTAATGAATGCAGGTGATCATGGGAGTTTGCTAACTGTTATTGTAAACTGGAAGAACGAATCTCATTTCACTGTAAATGCTCGATCATGCTTCCAATGACCTTGCAGTAACCTTGTACTGCACATCTATACACTGTAAAACCATATTTGCAACGCTGAATAACCTGAAAATCTGTCAATATGATCAATTTGAAAGTTTTCCCATAAAATTTCTCAAACACTGCTCCTACGAAAAACGTAAGCCTAATGTTATGCTACAATGCAAATCTATGGTTGTGAAATCATAATTAACAGTGTACAGTGTAACTGTTCTTTGTAAGAAACACTTTGAAAACTGAAGGAAACATTTTGAAATCCGTATTGGAATCTCCCTTTTAACTATGTTGACCGCATACACCCTTCCGACCTTATTATTTCATGTTGCAATATTGAACGAAAAATCTTGTTATGTATACTTGCAACATTGAATGATGCATGTGACATTCTTGCAACATTCCAAACCGATGGAGGGGAGCCTAGTACTCATTATTTACCCCACTATGTGACAGGAATGTGGTGATGTGACAAGAATATATTGATGGGTCAGATAAATGGTGTTGTGCAAGGAATATGGTGATGTGACTGGATTGTGATGACGTTGCAAGAATATGGTGATGTGCCAGGAATATGGAGATGTGATAAAAATATTGCAATGTGACAAGAATGTGATAGTGTGATGAGAATATGGAGATGTGACAATAATATAATAAAGTGAGAGGAATATGAACAAAGGAATATGAGTAAAGTAGAACAGAGTATGTTAAAGACAACACACTATATTGTAAATATGGTGCGTAGTCTAACACAGATCACCTAACCCTCTGCATGCCGGGTGATGGATACTAAAGGTTGATATCTTCTTTATTATAACCCTATAACACCCAAGTACAACATAATTACTTTACTACCTCTAACCCACGTTACTTCTGACTCTACATAGGCAGCTGACAAGATTTACATACAACAACTAGAGGTAAAATCTACGATTTCTTAAGGGAAAATTTAACTTAAACCTTCAAATATATAAATATAACATACACTTGATCATTGGTTAGTACCTGTATCTAATAACATGGAACCGCAGGATATGACCAGAGTACACAGAGAGGATTACTTTATGGGGTCCGGGTGACTGTGTAGACAGCACTTGGGATTCGTAGTTCTAGGAACCGGGGATCGATCCCCGGCGATGACAGAAACAAATGGGCAGGTTTTATTTCACCCTGATGTCCCCGTTAACCTAGCAGTAAATAGATACCTGAGAGTTAGACAGCTGCTACAGGCAGCTTCCTGGGCGTGTGTGTATTTGGGGAAAAAATTATTGATTTATTGACAGTTGAGAGGCGGGCCGAAAGAGCCACAGCTCAACCCTCGCAAGCACCACTAGGTAAATACAACTAGGTGAATACCAGAATAGAAGAAGGGGGGGGCACGTGGTAATGGTACTTAACTTACAAACTTAAGAGGTAGAGGAGGAGGAGAGAAAGAGGAGGGGAGGCCCAGCCAACACGGCCAACCAACCCAACGTCGCCAACACAAGAAGACGCCATCAGCCTTGACACGTGGTCCGTCGCCTGTCTGTCAGCTGATCGTACAGTAACCATTTACTCAACCTCTAATACAATATTTAATTGCCATCATTCAATTATAAGTACAAAGGTAACATCCTAACTTTACAATACACTACCAAATTATTATCACAGTGTAACTACAAAACTTGGAGCATCAAATTGCTCTTACGTCTGGCAAGGACTCAAAAACCCCACCATTTGCAAATTGAGGAACAATCCTCTGTATAAACTACAGGACCATCAACACTCCTTCTTTAACTAAACTCTATAATTTAAATAACACTAATCCAACAAGTTCAGTGATGATCGCACTAAAATACATACACAAGTGAAGGGTCCTTATGTAAACAATTGCCATACGATCCTGGTCCGTATACCACAGTGCAATGCTGGACCCTGTGTCGTAACAATGCACTATATGTAGCAGGAATGTGACGCTTCTATTGCAGCAGGAATGTGACGTTTCTGTTGTAGCATGAATGTGACACTTCTATTGCAGCAGGAATGTGACGCTTCTATTGCTGCAGGAATGTGACGCTTCTATTGCTGCAGGAATGTGACGCTTCTATTGTAGCAGGAATGTGACGCTTCTATTGTAGCAAGACTGTGACGCTTCTGTTTTAGCAGGAATGTGATGCTTCTATTGTAGCAGGAATGTGACGCTTCTATTGTAGCAGTAATGTGAAGGTTCTATTATCAGGGGTGCGCCGGGTCTATTGTAGCAGATGAGTGACAAATGTACTCTATCAGGAAGGTGCTGGTTCTATTGTATCTAGAATGTGATTATTCTACTGTAGCAGAAATTTGACGTTTCTATTGTAGCTGGAGTGCGATGATTCTCTTGTATTACACATTTAACTGGTTGGTTGTAGACGGAATGTAGCGGTTCTGTTGAAGCAAGAATTAATCTCAGGGCAGTTAGGCACTGTAAAGGATCACACTATCCTGGCCAACATTAATTAATATGTTTTGATGCAATATATTACTGAGTTAATCCAAAAGCGGAAAGCCATTACAAGTTAATTGATTTAACTGGGATTGCTATAAGGTCTGTAATTATTACCAACATTCTGATGAGCTTTAAGCTCACAATATTACCGAATCCTGCAATAAAAATAATTATTGGCACAATAAATAATGATGAAAGGATCCTCTCATCAAATCCATTCAAATACTACAAACCGTCCTTTGATATACTGAGTACAGAGTCCAGCGTGCTAAAGTCTATTGTAGCTTTAACACTTTCTGTTGCCCTCTTGGTGGACTGGAACACTCTATTTTAATTGTTGTCGGGAGAAGCTGTAATGAATTCTGCTGTCACCGGCAGGTGATGTGGTTACCACTTATCCTCTCTTGTCAACATTATGTCATCTCCTTCACACAATGTACACCTCTGAAGTCTTTATATTATAGTCAAACAATGTGTGATCTCATGTGACTCTTAAATTGTTCTAAACACCACACTTTATATGTAGGACGCGATAGTCAGCCACTCTGTTGTTGGTGTTGTTGTTGATTTAGGGGCGACGATGATTGCGGGATCGAATACGTCCCGGCGTACCCGTTAAGGGTTAATCGCGAAGCTCGGAAAGGTGAAATGCCAAGCCAAATCGCGAAACAAGTGACGCCAATCACTGGAAACTAATATGCCATGTGGCAATGAAACGCAGACAGGCAGATGATTGGGGAGCCCTAGGAGTCCCTCAGGGTGAGAAGCACCAGCCCCGTCCCACACAGAGAACACTGGGTAGAAAAAAGAAGTTATCCAGTATCCTCCGGCAGAGCAGAAGCCTGCCGCCCACCACGACTGAGGGCACACCTGGAGACCACCAAGACCCGCCAACTCCTGGCATCTGTCGGCCAAGCCGGCGCCGGATACCGTCACCCCGCCTGGAGAACCAGCCAGAACACGTCAGAAAAAAATCTATCAACAATTGTTGTTGTTTACGATTTGCTACCTGGAACAAAAAGTTCCAAGTAGCACGGTCTGTGGTGAGCCCGTAGTGATCTATCAACAATCCTGTGACCCAAGGCGATATGTGCGCCAGGCGTCATACAAAGTGGACCGTTGAAGAGGAATGCCAAATGACAGTAGCAAATCCAAATCGCAAAACAGAACGTGATCCGTCGACTCCCAGGTGGAGGTGGTGTGCAGACGTCCGCTCGGCGTCATGGTTGAACTAGGAGTCACACTCTGGCTTGTTGTTGTTGTTGATGTTTGTTATTGATTTAGGGGCGACGACGATCGTGGGATCGGATGCACCCCGGCGTACCTGTTAAGGGTGAATCGCGAAGCCAGGAAAGGTGAAATGCCAAGGCAAATCGTGAAACGAGTGACGCCAAACACTGGAAACTAATATGCCATACGGCAAATAAACGCACAGACGGGCAGATGATTGGGGAGCCCCAGGAGTCCCTCAGGGTGACAACCACCGGCCCTGCTCCACACAGAGAACACCAGGTAGCAAAACCAAAACTCGTCCACCAACCAAAACGCAAACGTCATCCAGTGTCCCCCTGTAGAGCAGAAGCCAGCCGCCCACCACAACTGAGGGCACACCAGGAGCCCACCAAGACTCACCAACCCCGACACCTCTCGGCCAACCGGCCCTGAATACCGTGACCCCGCCGGGAGAATCAGCCAGAAAACGCAAAAAAAAAAAAAAATTCTATCAATAATCCCATGACCAGGGCGATATGAGTGCCATGCGTCGTACAATCGAACCGTTGAAAAGGGACGCCAAACGGCAGTAGCAAAGCCAAAACGTGAAAACAAGACGTGAACAGGCGGCTCCCATGCGGAGGAGGTGGCCAGACGTCCGCTCGGCTTCAAGGTTGAACAGGAGTCCTCTCTGACTTGTTGTTGTTCTTGTTGTGTTGATTTTGGGCGACGACGATCGTGGGATCGGATGCGCCCCGGCTGCCCGATACCAGGAAATAGCGGAGGGATGGGGTCCCTATAGTTTCTTCAGGCCATAGACCCTACAATCTCCTCAGGCCACAAATTTTACAGTCTCTTCAGGCCACGGACATGACGGATGGAGCGGAAGGTATGGCGAAGGATGTCATGACGGACGTCTTTTCTCTCGCACCTTCCCCGTTAAGGAGAACGAGAACTGTGAGGCGGGGAATATTCAGCCTACGAACAGCACTCTGTAGTCTGACGTGAGCGCTATGAAATCAAGGCCACTGAAGAAGAGGGTGTGCCACTGTATCTTCATGGGTCGAACACCACTGGCAGTATGAGGAATCTGCCACCCGTAGACGATGGAGATGTGCGGCCAGGCAGGTGTGCCCAATCCGGAGACGAGTGATGGCAGTGTCGAGGAGTCGAGAATGAAAACGAGTCCATGGACGTGGGGACGAGTCTTCCCGGAGACCTGCCAGAGAGGAGGACCTGAGTGCTGGCTCCATCATTGCCTCCCAACTCGTGAGACAATTCGCCCGGTGTTGTCGGAGAATTTCGGAAAGGTCTAGAGGCACATTTGTAGAGTCATGGAGAGCATGCGCCATCCCTGCTGCTGCGTCGGCCACCTCATTGCCATTAATACCGACATGTGATGGAAGCCATTGGAGATAGATGGACCAACCCGGAGTACCAGAGTATGGCAGCAGTTCTCCACGGATCTGTGACACAGTATGACGATGGACTCGTGGACACCGAGATGATATGATATGTAGGGCTGTAAACTGAGTCCACATAGAAAACGACTGCAGAGAGCCCTGAAACTTGTCGAAGGAGTCTTAAGGCTAGTAAGATTGCAAACAGTTCCCCGGCCAGGCACGAATGAGCAGGGGAGAGTTTTCACATCTGACAGAAGGAAAAAGAAGCAAAGTATGCTGCCATACATGGTGGCTGATCTTTGCGGGACCCATCCGCGTAAACCTCCAAGTATCCAGAGTATAAGGAGGCTCGTAGGCCTGCAAAAATTAAAGGAGCCAAACCTTTAAATCTCTCTTCCGACGAGGAGGCTTGGAAAAGTCCACAGAAACCCAAATGAGCTCTTCTGCCCACGGAGGAACCGATGAGATGATCGGGCCAGGGGTGAGTACAGGAACAGGAGGGGAAAACTGTGAATATACATCCAAGCCCGGACGACGAAAGGCAACTGACGACGTCTTTAGTGTCCAGCCGGCACATTCCACCAGTTAGACTTGAGCTGGAGGTGAGTAAGTGGATGGGTAGTAGGGAGACGCACTATCAGTTGAAATTGGCGGCAGTGGGCGAGAAGACGTTCAAAGCTCAGGAGCCATAGCCCTGACTTGACATGGAGAGAAAGAACTGGCGAGGAGGGCATTGCTCCTAGCGCTGAGCGAAGGGTACCATTTTGAATGGGATCCAGCCTTGCCAAGACAGATGCTGCTGCTGAGCCATAGACTTCACTCACATACATGATCTTGCTATGAATGAAGGCCTTATAGAGAGCTAGGAGCGACTCCCGTGAAGCCCCCCATTCCCCACCAGAGTACCGTTTCATGATGTTCACCCAACGAAGGCATGAGGCCCGAAGGTAATCCACATGATGCCTCCACGTCAGCCGAGGGCTATCTAGAAATATCCCCAGCCACCTGTGTTCCATAGCGATCGGGAAACGACAGCCCCGACGGTCACCACTGGCTGGTCTGGTAAGCAGGTCCAGGTGAAACTCATGACGCAACTTTTCACAGGGTTAATGGAGAGCCCCTTCCCCAGCACAATTGCTGAGAACACACTCCCAGCATTTTGTAGGAGCCTTGTGCCTCTAGGAGAGTGGCACCATGCTCCACGAGGGTTACATCATCGGCATAGGCTAAAATCTAGACCTCCCGAATACAGGGAGATCAGACAGAAGAATAGAGAATAATGTGGGCTCAAAATCGCTCCCTGGGGGACACCACACGAGACAGGGCGGGACGTAGAGACGACGCCGCAACCGCCACTTGAAGAGCACCCCTGTAGATAGTTTTGGAACCACCTCAACGCTGGACCCGAGAGACCTAGTTGAGCCAGACTCTGAAGGACAACAGGATGAGACGCAGATTCAAATGTACTCTTAATGTCGAAGAATGCTGCAAGGTGCACACTTCTCCGGTGATAAGTGTCCATTATTCGATGTTCCAAGGAGAGGAGGCAGTACATCGTGCTTCTTCCCGGCCGAAATCCACTGATACCCTTAGGTAGGAGACCTGAGGTTTCCACCACCCATTGTAGCCGAGTGTTTATCAATGTATCCTCAACATTTCCCGAGGCATGGAAGCAGACTTATGTAGGCAGATATGAACATCTGGACAGACGGATCCTTCCCGACTTGGCCAATGGTAGAAGAATAGCGTGTTTCCATGGGGCAGGGAAGACACCAGAGATCAGCAGGAGTAGTAGAAGTGAAGGAGGTGGACTGAAGTATCTTGGGTATCCTCCGAACAAATTCATATAGGACGTGTCTATCCCTGGCATAGTGCCCGACCTTGAGAGTGATAAAGCGTTCTTCAGCTCAACAGATGTAAATGGACGATTCAGGTCCTGAGCTAGTCCTATACCCCGTCGGGAGCCCCATTCTATAGAACTCACAGAAAGGAGCGAGGAACGGTAAACATCCTCAAAGTGGTCAGCCAAGAGTTCGGCCATTTGTACTTTCCCCAGGCCCCCATTACCACTGGGGTCTCTGAGTGGGATGGAAGACTGGGAGTACCTACCTGTCAATTTGTGAACAAAGGCCCAGGCTCCCGCAGAGGAGTCGAATCCGAGAGAGGCACAGTAATCAGCCAAGGCCTTGCGTTTGGCAAGGAGGACTGTTCGTCTACACCTGGCGTCCACCCTGCGGAAAGTCTACCACTGCAGTGGAGTAGGGTGGCGCCGCCACGAATTCCACGCACGTCGCCAGTCCAGTACTTTCCTGCCGACATTCAGGAGTCCACCACGGTGCCCCACGGCGGGAAGGATTGGTTGTCTGGTCACTAGTCCTCCTGAAATGCCGAGAGCCTACACTGAAGAGGGACTCGGAGAGAGAGCATCCGCTGACCCATGCAGATCTGCAGTAACTGGGGGAAGGGTCGACCAGTCTTCTGCCTCATAGCCATGCCACCCCTCTTCTGAGAAGATCCATTTGGATCTTCGGGAGGTCAGAGCAGGACGAACAGTGCCCCCGAAGGAGATGACGATTGGCAGGAGATCACTACCCAGGTACGGCCCGGTCCATATCTTCGCTATCGTGAAGGGGCCTCTTCCAATGCATAGATCGAGCGTTGCAGTATGCCCATTTAGCGGGTCTATCCGAGTTCCCAATCCTGGCAGTGTCAGTAAGGAGAGGTCTGGGGAGTCAAGGAGAAACTGAAATAGGGCTTGGCCAGCCATGTTGTGGTGGCGACCCGATAGCATAGGTTGCCATGATGAGTGCCGAGCGTTAAAGTCACCTATGACGAGGCAGGTGTCTGTAATCTGACCAAAATAGTGTTCTAGTTCCTTCTTCGTTACCAGTAGACAGGGGTTATG
>WNGS01164323.1:0-15260 GCA_020271785.1 Procambarus virginalis
ATGCAGAGGGGGGTGGTGGTGTTGCCCTCCCCTCTGGTGTTGCTGGGATGCTGGTTTTGGGTTCCCCTCTTGTCTCTGGGACTGTTGTGTTGGGGGCTGCAATTTCCTGGTTTATACTCCTCTCTCCCTGCGCTTCCTCCTTGCCTCTGCTGCCCTGGCTCTCTCCTCCTTCGTCCTGTCTCTTTGCAGGAATATTTTTTGTATCTCTCCACATACTGCAGACAACTCTTCCTTTCGAGAATATCCTCCTTCGTGGCTTCGTTTGTAAACACCACCTTTACAAGTCGGTTTCTGTCCTTGTTGTACCAGCCCAACCTGAAAACCTTCTCAATGTTTTGTTCAGCCCCTTCCATCTGTAACCCCTTCAGTAGCCCATGTACTACCTCTCTATCCTTGCTAGTCCATTCTTGCCTGTTGGATCCTTACTGTTCTTTGATGCCTACAACTACCACTGATCTTTTTCTCTCCAGCAGCTGACTGGTGCACCTTGCTGCTTCCTATGAGGTAGCTGCTTTCATGGCTACCTCCCTCACTGTGTCCATTGCTTCTGAGCTCTTTCTCAGTCTTTCCGCAAATGTTTCAGGTACAGAGGCATTTCCTTCCACTGTAACATTCCCACCTTCCCATTGGATGATAATCTGATGCTCGGTCTTTTATTTTTGTCTGAGAGATTTGATCTCCTGCCTTGCTGATGTCAGCTCACTTTGCAGGTTGTTAATTGTAATCCTCCTTTCATGTATCTCCCTCCTGAATTCCTCCAGAACTTTGGTTCACATTTCCTTCGTTTGGTCACTTTGGCTATTCCCTGTGTCCCTGATGCATCCTCCTGCCATTTTATCCCTTGTCAAGAGAGAGAGCAAGAGAGAGAGAGAGAACAAGAGAGAGAGCAAGAGAGAGAGAGAGAACAAGAGAGAGAGCAAGAGAGAGAGAGCAAGAGAGAGAGAGCAAGAGAGAGAGAACAGAGAGAACGTGTGTGTGTGTGTGTGCGTGTGTGCACGTGTGATGAGGGTTAAGAAGAGGTGGGTGAGGTGTTGTCTTCAGATTACGGGAGGTGAGAGAGGGGGTAAAAGAGGGAGTGGATTATGAGTGAGGTTTTATACCCTTTCCACAAAAGGTGTTAATCCCTTCTAGCCTGATTGGACGTATGTGTGTGTGCGTGCGTGTTCGTGTGTGCGTGTGTTTGTTTTTGCATGTGTGTGCATGCGTGTGTGTGTGCTTGCAAACATACGTATGCGTGCGTGCGTGTCTGCGTGCGTGTGTTACATGGGGTCCAGTAAAATGTTAACCTCTACCCAAAATGAGCCACTTTGATATTTTAAATGTATATGATATACTGAACAAGAATTTGATAATATTTTACCTCTGTACACCTGAAGAATTGACCAGAGAGGGGTACCTACCTGTCAGCCTCCCGCTCACACAACCAGGTGAATAATTACGTTGCTGGATGACGACGAAGTGATCCGTCATCGCCTCCCACTTGGTGAATTCACTAATCCAGTAGATTGATGATGGCGGTTCTGCTCTATCTAACACAAATCTCTGGAGTCAGTCACTGTATCGGTGTGTCTCTTGTGTTACAGTTCACCAATTCACTGTACCATTGATCACTTGACCCAATATGTAAACAAAGCCTCGTGGGCCCTCCCACATGGCCTGTCTGGTGAATTCACTGTTTAACACAAAGTTCTAGCGATAGCACTGTATTTTTTCTTTCATATTCGCGGCGTTATACACTTTGTGATACTCCTAGATCTGTGATCTGTCACTGTAGCCTTAATTAACCCAAAAATATTGGCGTTTATTGTAGCGCGTGACCCCAGCGACCCTCCCTCTGCGGCTGGTTGAACTGAACTTAAGTGTTACTAGGTGCAGGCGATGAGTCACAATAACGTGGCTAAAGTATGTTTGACCAGACCACACATTAGAAGGTGAAGGGACGACGACGTTTCGACTTGATAATGGTCCAGGTCGGACCGAAACGTCGTCGTCCCTTCACCTTCTAGTGTGTGGTCTGGTTACTAGCTGTCACTATACCAACCAAAGATGAATGAGAAGAACTAGCCCGAGGTGCTACCGTAGTGATACCAAAGTACCACTCAAATCTTATGTATTTTATGTTTAGGTAGTATGCCAACCTCCACAGGAGGTAGGAATATATAGCCCAGTGTAGAAATAAAATACTAAGCTATCAATAACCGTACTTACTCCACGTATATATGAGCACGTACCATAGCTGCAAATATTAGCCATATAAGCTCTATAAAGCTCGAATCCATAGCCAACATGCCTACACCAGAAAAAGTAGAAATAGTTTAGAGAGGCCTTAAAAGTCACTAAAGGAAGCTACTCAAAAAATGTGACAGCCGGATACAAGTGCATCCAGTTGATATCATGATGCTAGAATTCTCCACAAAGATAGCTAGCCAAAAATTTTAACAAGTAAAAGAAAGGATTGGGTGGTACAGAGGTGCATTCAGTGTCACTAACACTGACCCATATGAAATAGATCAAATCATATCCGATCTATATGAACTTATAGATATATATGAACCCACTGTTCATACATATCATGTATGATGATGGACTGACGGTTCATGTATGAACAGTGATGACTGATGGTTCATGTATGAACAGTGATGACTGACGGTTCATGTATGAACAGTGATGACTGACGGTTCATGTATGAACAGTGATGACTGACGGTTCATGTATGAACAGTGATGACTGATGGTTCATGTATGAACAGTGATGACTGACGGTTCATGTATGAACAGTGATGACTGACGGTTCATGTATGAACAGTGAGGACTGACGGTTCATGTATGAACAGTGATGACTGATGGTTCATGTATGAACAGTGATGACTGACGGTTCATGTATGAACAGTGATGACTGACGGTTCATGTATGAACAGTGAGGACTGACGGTTCATGTATGAACAGTGATGACTGACGGTTCATGTATGAACAGTGATGACTGACGGTTCATGTATCAACAGTCATGACTGACGGTAGCCCCAATGTCGGCTACCGGCATTCAGGAATATTTTGACGAACAACACCGAAATAATTGATAGTTACAATGACAACAGAAGATTAGACATCAGTGAAGTGCTTCATATCAAGAAATCAAGACCAACAATCAATAACCAGCTAATGCACAGTTACACACTACCCAGTTCAAGACCCCAGAACAATGCAGAAGCAGGACGAATGACCCTGCAACAGGAACGAAAGCAACCAGAAGAACATAAATTTACAACATGGCACAATATACTACCCCATTAATACCCCATTATATAGGACCCCCATTACATAGGACCCCCTTTATATAGGACCCCCTTATATAGAACCTCATTAATAATCCATGTATGTCTTTCATCCACGTACCGCCTCACTGTTAGAGGATATAATCAAGTGCTAACAAATTCACAGTTACAGCCCCGCTCCTATGCCAGGTAAGTCCATTACAGGCTCACCATAGCCCGTGCTACTTGGAACTTTTTGCTCCCAGTAGCTGAATCTTAAACAACAACAGAACAATTTGTCTTTAAAACTGCTAGGTGAGCCCTTACGAAACGCATCACTGGGCGTCAGACCCAAATAGTGAGTGAAACTGAACTTTGGAGAGTTATTAATTTTTAATCTTCTTGCCTCAGTGAAGAAAAACGTAAGGAATATCGAGAATATTCGTGCGAGAATCATAAATCTTAAACTTTCTTATGTATTCAATGACAGACATATATATATATATATATATATATATATATATATATATATATATATATATATATATATATATATATATATGTCGTACCTAGTAGCCAGAACGCACTTCTCAGCCTACTATGCAAGGCCCGATTTGCGTAATAAGCCAAGTTTCAATGAATTAATGTTTTTTCGACTACCTAACCTAACCTAACTTTTTCGGCTACCTAACCAAACCTAACCTATAAAGATAGGTTAGGTTAGGTTAGGTAGGGTTGGTAAGGTTCGGTCATATATCTACGTTAATTTTAACTCCAATAAAATAAAATTGACGTCATACATAATGAAATGGGTAGCTTTATCATTTCATAAGAAAAAAATTAGAGAAAATATATTAATTCAGGGAAACTTGGCTTATTAGGCAAATCGGGCCTTGCATAGTAGGCTGAGAAGTGCGTTCTGGCTACTAGGTACGACATATATATATATATATATATATATATATATATATATATATATATATATATATATATATATATATATATATATATATATATATATTGGTGTATATTGGCAGCAGGTTTTCTTTTAAACATGTCTCATTAAATATGACCGCATATTCTGTATTTACTAACTTCTGATTTAGGGCTTCTATCCCTCTAACTATTTTTTTAGCATCAGGGCTTAGCTGAAATAGGAGTTCTCCAAAACTCATTTTCGTAATTTCCGGGTGAAGAAAAGAGGTAAATTACTATAGAATGTATTACACTTATTTATACAATATGCACAGCGTTTCGAACCTCCATGGTTCATTCTCAAGTGAATGAATTTTACAATGTGATTTGATTTTATACCCGCACTGGGTCAGGAGGTAAGATAATAAATGTGAAAACAAAAGGGGATACAAAGGGGATATAAGTGGGGTCACACATATGAACATAAGAATATAGGTAACCGCAGAAGGCCTGTTGGCCCATACGAGGCAGCTGGAATCTACATACAAAGATTAATCCAGTGTAATTGGCCTGTTATGTTGAACATTGTCTTCTGTGTTGGCATCGTTATGTTCTGGTCTGCAATATTATTATTAATATTATAATATTACCGCAATATATATATATTGCGGTAATATATATATATATATATATTGTGACAGGAAAGTGTAGGAGTGTAGACGAATTTGCAAGGACGGGTTGGGGAATGGTAGTTTGCTGGTTGACGATGGGTGAGCCGGCATGGAGGGAGTGTGGAGTAGGGGAGAGTACGTTTTGCCTCCTGGTCAAAACGTTTTGTGCTACTGGTAGACGTATCTTGAGGGTAGCATCATATTCTTGTATATATGTAAGCAACTTTATGTAGGGAAGAGCAGGCTCAATCTATCTTGAAAGAGATTACCGTCACAACTCTCCCCCGAAGCCTGCTCTAACGGGTGAAGTTACTTCTTCAGATGGTAGAGTGGTAGGTGGAGCTGCCTCTACCTCATAGATTCTGGAGAGAGCGTTGATGATGTTGTCGGAACCCTTGATGTAGAAGATCTTCAGGTTGAAATTCTGCAGATATAAAGCCCATCGTAGAAGTCGTTGATTGTTGAATTGGGCTTGCTGCAAGAAGCGTAGAGAATCGTGGTCCGAGTAGATGGTGGTAGACCGAGCACCTTGTAGGTACGATGCAAAGTGCTGTAAATTCAGGACGATGGAGAGTAGCTCCTTTTCGATAGTGCTGTAGTTCTTCTGGTGTGGTTTTTAACTTGTAGCTGTAGTAACTAACAGGTAGAACCTCCTCGCCTCGTTGTTGCATCAGGACGCCCCCGATGCCGGTACCACTGGCGTCGACATGGAGGATGAAAGGCTTCGTGATATCTGGCGAGGCGAGAATGGGATTAGAACCGAGCAGAGATTTAAGTTGTTCAAAAGCAATGGTTTGCTGAATGGTCCAATGATACCGTTGCTTGAGGCTGGTTAAAGTGATCAATGGTGTCGCTACCGTACTAAAATTAATCACAAACCTACGGTAGTAGGAGGCAAGACCAAGGAAGCACAGACCAAAAGTTGCTTCCTGGTGGTAGGCTGTGGGTAATGCTGGATGGCTTGAATGTGTATGTTTAACGGAGCTAGGCTGCCACTCCCTATCATATGACCAAAATAACGCGCTTTACCTTTAGCAAAGGTGGACTTGCCCAAGTTGATGGTGAGGCCGGCTGTCAGGAGCTTGGCGAACAATCGCTGCAGTTGGAGCAGATGTTCGTTCCAGGTGTTGGATGCCACAACGATATCATCCAAGTAGGCATAGGTGTTATCTAAGCCATGAATGACGCGGTTGACAGCTCGCTTGAAGGTGGCCGGGGCATTACATAGTCCAAAGGGAAGGCGTACATAGTACAAAGGGAAGGCGTTCATATCTGTAAAGGCCAAAAGGAGTGTGAAGGCAGATATTTCCTTAGCTCGCTCTGTCAAACATACTTGGTAATATCCTTTGAGTAAGTCTAGCTTGGACAAATACCGAGCATTACCAATGGCGTCAAGGATGTCATCTATTCTAGGTAAGGGGTACGCATCCTTGACAGTCACAAGATTCAATTTCCGATAATTGGTACACAACCTCACTTTACCTTGCGGTTTCGGTACCAAGATGCAGGGTGAGGCCCAAGGGGCTCACAAGGGGTGGCCAGCCCATGATCCAGGAGGTACTGTACTTCAGCACACATAACTTCCTTTTTGCTCGGGCTGATTCGGTAGAAAGGTTGACGAATCGGCCGGGTGTCAGGGAGTAGCTGGATGTCGTGCTGAACCACATTACACTCCTGTGGATCATCGCTGAACAACTTCTGATGTTCCTTGAAGATTCTGATGAGAGGAGCACTATTACTGTCCTGCAAATAGGTATGAAGATCAGTTAGGATTTCCGAGTTGGAAGGCACTGACTCAGTGTTAGTGCTTTCGGAAGGAAAAGCAGGGATGGTCTCACTGTGGAGGTATGGACCTTTAAATGTGGATACTGATACCAACACAGGGGGGGGGGGACCTTGATACTGCTTCAGGAGGTTGATGTGGCACAACTGGGTCTTCCGCCGCCTATCTGGAGTCTCAAGAACGTAGTTGTGGTTGTTTCTGCACTCCTTGATGCGGTAGGGTCCTGAAAACTTGTTTTGCAATGCAGAACCTGGGATAGGAAAATAGGCCAACACGAAGTCTCCTGGTTTAAATTTCCTTCTTTTGCTGCTTTGGTCAAAATGAGTCTTCATCCTCTCCTGAGCTTTCAATAGATTGTCATTAGCAAATTTACGTACTCTCTCTAGAATGTGTTTTAAGTTTTGAAGAAACTGGGGCACATTCTGAGGGTCACTGAAGGTGGCATTACGTAGAGAGTCTTTAAAAGCTTTGAGAGGAGTAAAGCACTTACGTCCGTAGAGCATCTCATAAGGAGATACTCCTAGAGACTCATTGGGGAGACTTCTGAAAATACACATAATGAGGTCAAGTTGTTTATCCCAGTCCTTCAAGGTTTCATTGCAAAATTTCTTTAGGAGTGCTTTAATAGTCTGATGACTACGTTCAAGAGAACCCTGTGAAGCAGGATGATAGGGGCTGGACAATACCTGTGCGATGTTGAACTCTTCAAGTGTCTTCTTGAAGAGATCACTGGTGAAGTTGGTGCCACAGTAACTTTGAACCTCTCTTGGAAATCCATACTGGGTGAAGATCTTCAATAGATGTTTCACCACAGTAGCAGCCGTAATGTTCTTTACTGGAACTGCTATGGGGAATCTGGTGGTAGGACACAGGATAGTTAGTATATAGGCGTTGCCAGAACTGGTCCGGGGTAAAGGACCAACACAGTCTATGATGAGTCTGTGGAAAGGTTCCGCAGGCACCTGGATAGGAGTCAACGGCGCTTTGGGAACAGAGATGTTAGGTTTACCTTCCATCTGACATGTATGACACTGTTGTACGTACTTTTTGACGTTTTTAACCATACCTGGCCAGTAGTAGTCTTGTCTGATTCCGTGGTAGGTTTCGTTAAAACCATAGTGAGAAAGTGCTCCGTGGGCCAGGTGTAGAATATCAGGCCGTAGGCTGGTGGGAACAACTAGTTGTTCGACATTGGCCCAATCGTCATTCTCCTTCAGCTTACTGGGTCTGTACCTGCGGTAGAGCAACTCATTCTCTAGGAAGAACCCAGGGATACTGTCAGGTTGAGTCTCAGACTGGAAGAATAATGGTGTTAATGAAGGATCCTCCCTCTGTAACTTACGGAACTCCAACCTAGTAAGATTCGGTGGTAGATTCTGAGGGTCTTGAGGGACAGCGGTAGCAGTAGAGTCAGCTGGTTGCGGTCGTGCAGCTTGTGCACGGGTGGTCACCAAAACCGGAGGAGAAACTTCCTCACTTTCTTGGACCTCTGCTGGAACATACTCAAAGATGGGATTATCCATTACAGAGGTACACACCTGGGGTTTGTCCATGATGATCAGGTTGGACGGTTGCAGATCTTCTGCTAAGTCGTTGCCCAGGAGAAGTTGCACTCCAGGCATGGGAAAAGGCTTTTCCCTGATGGCGACTTGGACTTCACCGGTCACGAAAGGACATAGAATATAGTTGTGCATTAATGCACAACTATATTCTACCCACTTCAAGACTCCGCTCCAATATAGAAGCATCAACAAATATGGGCCAATAGGCCGTCTGCAGTTACAGATCTATTCTTCCCTTTAGCTTATACTCATTGTTCCGTGTTCTGTGTTATGTTGAAAGTTTGTTTTCACCTCATCCAAAACAATTGCATTACATCACCTCACCCAAATGCAGGTATAAAAGAGCCAATGCTGTTCAGTTATAGTTGTGTGTGTGTAAACTAAAGTCTTCGAAAATGTAATAAGTTTTACGAAACGCACTCAAGTGTCGCGTCAGACTAGAAATAAAAATGAATTTTGGAGAATTGATTTTTCATTTACCATCAACAGTAAAAAGAAACATAAGGAAGATCGAGAAAATTCGTGTTAGAATTATTAATCTTACTTTTTCGGTCATATTTAATAATATATTTCTACAGGAAAGACTGCTACCAATATATATATATATATATATATATATATATATATATATATATATATATATATATATATATATATATATGTCTCATTGAATATGACCGCATATTCTGTATTTACTATCTTTTGATTTAGGGCTTCTATCCCTCTAACTATTTTCTTAGCATCAGGGCTTAGCTGAAATAGGAGTTCTCCAAAACTCATTTTCGTAATTTCTGGGTGAAGAAAAGATGTGGATTACTATAGAATGTATTACACTTATTTAAACAATTATATATATATATATATATATATATATATATATATATATATATATATATATATATATATATATATATATATATATATATTAGGGGTACCACCTCTGGTGCAATTGCAGGGACCCACATCCTCGAAGAAGAAAACAAAGAGCATTCAGAGAAGATCTTGTGGATTCTCACTGAATACTTTATTCTTTTCTTCTCCTACCACCCCTATTATTTTTTGTATGTTTTGTTTTATTTTATTGCAATGCTACAGTTTACAGAGAACACACCCACACACACAAATATATAACAATTAAACAATCAGCGTTCGAAGACCTCGTCCAGCTCCTCGGAGGTTGGGTGCGTACCCAGGATACAGCACGCATTTCCCCTCTGCACTGCGACACTGAGGCGACACTGTCTTAGTTGTCAGTCGGGCTCTGAGGCGGCCGGGTCAAACTCCGCCCCAAACAGTCCCAGTGCTGTCTGTGTGGGATGACCTTGTTGCTGACCTTGGCTTAACTGTCTGGGCGGGATGTGACTGCTGACCCTGACTTAACTGTCTGGGTGGGATGTGACTGCTGACCTTGACTTAACTGTCTGGGTGGGATGTGACTGCTGACCTTGACTTAACTGTCAGGGTGGGATGTGACTGCTGACCTTGGCTTAACTGTCTGGGTGGGATGTGACTGCTGACCTTGGCTTAACTGTCTGGGTGGGATGTGACTGCTGACCTTGACTTAACTGTCTGGGTGGGATGTGACTGCTGACCTTGGCTTAACTGTCTGGGTGGGATGTGACTGCTGACCTAGGCTTAACTGTCTGGGTGGGATGTGACTGCTGACCTTGGCTTAACTGTCTGGGTGGGATGTGACTGCTGACCTTGGCTTAACTGTCTGGGTGGGATGTGACTGCTGACCTTGACTTAACTGTCTGGGGTGGGATGTTACTGCTGACCTTGACTTAACTGTCTGGGTGGGATGTGATACCTGGTTGATGGGGTTCTGGGAGTTCTTCTACTCCCCAAGCCCGGCCCGAGGCCAGGCTTGACTTGTGAGAGTTTGGTCCACCAGGCTGTTGCTTGGAGTGGCCTGCAGGCCCACATGCCAACCACAGCCCGGTTGGTCTGTTGACCTTGGCTTATCTGTTTGGGTGGGATGTTCATCCTGGGTTGTCCTAGAACTGTCAGAATTGTTAACATGAGAAAGGAACAAAACTTACCTTCCATTTACGAAAGAATAGTTCTACTTAGTACTATGTTTTGCGCCAAAACTTTGAAGAATAATGGTCCCCCAGCTCTATTCAAATTAAATTGAGATCCATTCTAAACAATTCTGACTGTTCCCTCAATCCGCCGCAAAAAGCTCCCTACAGTGTGTGGCTCAGTTGTTGTGCCTATAATCTTCAGAAACTGAATGTGTCTCTTAACCCTGATAAAACTGCTCACTATATTCCCCCTTGGAAAGATGTGGAGGTCTCTCTGCATTATACCCCCATCAGTGTTAAACAAATGTATAACACTGACATTTTGAGATGTACAACATTAGAAGCTATTGACAGTCATCTTCAAATTCTCAAACCGACTGAATCCTATGCCTTTACTGATGGCTCTGTGCAGTTAGGCACTGGTAGAACAGGTTGTGCATGTGCAGTGTATAAAGGGAATGAAATGATCATGTCTAGTACACAGAGATTGAACAACTGGGCTAGCACGACACAGACCGAGCTAGTGGGCATTTATCTAGCCACTGAATACCTTAAGCTCAATGGTGGTGGAGTTATTTTCTGTGACTCTAAAAGTGCTCTGCAGTCCTTAAATAACCCATCACAATGTATGTCGGAAGTAGCTTGTAATATTAAATGGAATGTAATTTTTGCCAATGATAATAACTCTTGTATAAAATTTGTGTGGATCCCATCCCATGTTGGAGTTGGAAAACATGACTTTGTAGATCGATTGGCCAATGAGGCTTGCAGGAAAGAAAACATTGATTATGACTTTGGACTATCTAATGCAGTTATTAGAAACATACAAATTAAAGAAATTAATTCAGATTTAGAAGAACTAAGAAATGCCCAGAGACCTGAAAGCTGCAGTATTAAAAGTTATGACAAGTTTTGTAATAATAGGTATTTGTATGGTCAGCATAGTAGCCGAACCAGGCAATGTGATGTAGTCATTGCGCGAATTCGCCTTGGCTATAGACACATCTGGCAGGTTAGTGAGGCTGAGCCACTACCAGAATACTCAGATTGTAAACTCTGTGATAAACCTTTAATGCATTCATTAGAACACTACATTGATGAATGTGAAACCGTAAAGGACTTTAGACCTCCTGGCCTCTTGTACCACCAACTATGTAACTATTTTATTGACTCAGGTGTTCTGGACGACATCCTAACAATTTACCCAAAATTTGCTTGTCCATTTTAAAGAATGAAGAACAATTTTTATGTATATTACTTCTAAGCTGCATCACTTATGAACCCATCCCTGCCCTTGTGTGGCAGTGCACAGTAGAAACTTGTTTTTACATATCCATATATTAAAACATTGATTGTAACCATGATATATATGTGCTTCAGCCTACAGTTTAGACCTATTGTCTTATGTATGACCCTCTGTCCTGCGTGACAGTGAATACTAGCATTATCCTCACTTTAATCAGACTATCAAAATCCTCAGATTAGGCAAAAGTGTAATTAATTTTGTCAATAAAGATGTTAATAATAAATAATAATGGGTGGGATGTGGCTGGTGACCTTGGCTTAACTGCCTGGGTGACCTTAGCAGTCCGTGTGCGATGTGCGTGTGTGCTGACCCAGGTTTCTGGATGATGGCACTTTGGCAGGCACAAAAGAGTCTGTGAATCTGCTGGAAGACCTGCAGCTGGTGAATTCACAAGGGGAGACCATGGATCTCGTTCTTAACACCTCGAAGTACGAAATTATTGCATCCATTCATCCATCATATCATTCACATTGCATCCATTATTGCAGTGAAATCAGTTTTACCAGAAGCCTCAGCCATTAAACCCACCGACAGCACACTACTTGGAGCACCTCTGGGCCACAATGCCATTGCTGCATTCCTTGACAAAATGTTTAACGACCATGGCCAGGTCTGATATAACCATTGCTATTATAAATTTTCTTATATATATATATATATATATATATATATATATATATATATATATATATATATATATATAATATATATATATATTGCCCAACTTGCCTAAACACGCAAGAGTAGTTAATCAACTATAGAACACTTTCCCACCAGGAGACTCGAACCCTAGCCAGCACAGAAGCCTTCCAACTCCAGGCATAACAGGTAACGCGTTAACCCACTGCACCACACTCAGAGCCTTGCTCTAAGGCTCTGAGTGTGGTGCAGTAGGTTAACGCGTTACCTGTTATGCCTGGAGTTGGAAGGCTTCTGTGCTGGCTAGGGTTCGAGTCTCCTGGTGGGAAAGTGTTCTATAGTTGAATATATATATATATATATATATATATATATATATATATATATATATATAATATATATATATATATATAATATATATATATATATATATATATACATGTACTGTGAAGTGGGTAGAATATAGTTGTGCGTTATTGGCTGTTGACGCACAACTATATTCTACCCACTTCAAGACTCCGCTCCAATATAGAAACATCAAGAAATATGGGCCAATAGGCCTTCTGCAGTTCTATTTGTACCCAACTTCTACAAATCTATACCCCCGTATTCCATGTTCTGTGTTTCACCCCACTATTGTATTACATCACCTCACCCAAATGCAGGTATAAGAGCCAATGTTGTTTCAGGCATAAGTTGTGTGTAGATAAATTAAAGTCTTTGAAAATGTAATAAGTTTTACGAAACGTGCTCAAGTGGCTCAAGTGTCGCGTCAGACTAGAAATAAAATTAATTTTGGAGAATTGATTTTTCATTTACCGTCACCAGTAAAAAGAAACATAAGGAAAATAGAGAAAATTCGTGTTAGAATTATTAATCTTACTTTAATATATAATATATATATATATATATTAAATTAAATAATATATATATTTATATTATTAAATACGACCGAAAAAGTAAGATTAATAATTCTAACACGAATTTTCTCGATCTTCCTTATGTTTCTTTTTACTGTTGATAGTAAATGAAAAATCAATTCTCCAAAATTCATTTTTATTTCTAGACTGACGCGACACTTGAGCGCATTTCGTAAAACTATTACATTTCAGAGACTTTAGTTTCACACACACAACAACTTGAACTGAACAGAGTTTAAACAGCTTTAACTTTCTTTTTATACCTGCATTTGGGTGAGGTGAAACAAACTTTCAACATAACACAGAACACGGAACAATGGGTATAAGTTAAAGGGAAGAATAGATCTGTAACTGCAGACGGCCTATTGGCTCATATTTCTTGATGCTTCTATTGGAGCGGAGTCTTGAAGTGGGTAGAATATAGTTGTGCATTAATGGCTGTTGATTGCTGGTGTTGATTTCTTGATGTGTAGTGCCTGCAGATGTCAAGCCGCCTGTTGTCGCTGTATCTATCAATGATTTCTGTGTTGTTTGCTAGGATTCTCTGGTGATGGTTGGTTGTGGGAAGATTATATGTTCCTTAATGGAGCCCTGTGCTTATGCATTGTTAAACGCCTGGAAAGAGATGTTGTGTCTTGCCTATATACTGAGTTTTTTGAGGCTTACAGTCCCAAGAGGGCATTTGAAGGCATAGACGACGTTGGTCTCTTTTAGAGCGTTCTGCTCGGTGTCTGGAGAGTTTTCATGAGTAGGCTGGCCGTTTTCTTGGTTTTATAGTAAATCGTCAGTTGTATCTTCTGACTTTGTCTGTAGGGATAAACATTTCTATTAACAATATCTTTCAGGACCCTTTCCTCCGTTTTATGAGCTGTGGAAAAGAAGTTCCTTTAAAATAGTTTAATAGGGGGTATAGGTGTTGTATTAGTTGTCTCTTCAGAGGTTGCATGGCGTTTCACTTTCTTCTTATGATGTCTTCAACGAAACCACTGGAGAAGCCGTTGTTGACTAGGACCTGCCTTACCCTACAGAGTTCTTCGTCGACTTGCTTCCATTCTGAGCTGTGGCTGAGAGCACGGTCGACATAAGCGTTAACAACACTCCTCTTGTACCTTCTGGGCAGTCACTGTTGGCATTTAGGCACATTCCTATGTTTGTTTCCTTAGTGTAGACTGCATTGTGGAATCCTCCGCTCCTTTCCATGACTGTTACATCTAGAAAGGGCAGCTTCCCATCCTTCTCCATCTCGTAAGTGAAACGCAACACAGAATTCTGCTCAAATGCCTCCTTCAGCTCCTGCAGATGTCTGACATCAGGTACCTGTGTAAAATGTCGTCAACATACCTGCAGTATATGGCCGGTTTCAAGTTCATGTCGACTAAGACTTTTTCTCGATGTTACCCATGTAGAAGTTCGCAAACAGGACACCTAGGGGAGAACCCATGGCGACCCATCTACTAGCTTATACATGTGCCCATCCGGCTCAAGAAGGGTGCCTCTTAGTACAAGCTTGGAGTAGTTTCCTCAGAATATTTTCTGGTATGTCAAGAGAGTACAGGCCGGATCACGATACACTCTGTCCGCTATCATCCCGATTGTTTCATCCACAGGTACGTTGGTAAAAGTGATTCTACGTCCAACGAGGCTCTTATCCCTGTGGTCCGTGTTCCCCGCAGTAAGTCAACAAATTCTTTGGGGATTCAGGCTGAAGGCGCAAGGGACATAAGGAGTCAGCAAGCCGTTGAGTCGTTTCGCCAGTCTGTACGTGGGTGTGGGTATCTGGCTGATGATTGGCCGAAGTGGGTTTCCAGGCTTAGTGTCTTGACGTTCCATATGCATATCCAGGTTTATATTCCCAATAATCTTGGCAGGTGGAGTCCGGATTTCTTGGCGTTCACATTTCAATCAATTTGTTGATCTGCTTTCAATTCGGCTGTAGTGTCTTCGTTGCCCTTGGAATTTAGTTTGGTCAGAGGTATGAGGTTCATTTTCGCCAGATATTCGTCTTTCTTAAGAATGACGTATATGGCGACTTGTCGCCTCTCCTGACAACTATCTCCTTGTTCTCACGAAGGCTCTTAGCTGCCGCTTTGAGCTCGGGGGACGGTATGGTGCTTCTGTAGTTGCCTCGATTCTTCCCTCCTTCTGCAAAAGTTCTGCTTGTAAGGTGTCTTTGGTGGTGACCTGTTT
>WNGS01164324.1:0-14275 GCA_020271785.1 Procambarus virginalis
TGCCTCTGTTCACCTAGCAGTAAATAGGTACCTGGGAGCAAGACAGCTGCTACGGGCTGCTTCCTGGGGGTGTGTAACAAAAATGAGGCCTGGTCGAGGACCGGGCCGCGGGGACGCTAAGCCCCGAAATCATTTCAAGCTGTCGTGAAGAAGAGAGTGGTGGTACATGACCCCGTCTCCCTCACACTAAACTGTCAACAACATCCAGACACCACATATAATGTACTGGGGATCAACACCCAGACACCACATATAATGTACTGGGGATCAACATCCAGACACCACATATAATGTACTGAGGATCAACACCCAGACACCACATATAATGTACTGGTGATCAACACCCAGACACCACATATAATGTACTGGGGATCAACATCCAGACACCACATATAATGTACTGGGGATCAACACCCAGACACCACATATAATGTACTGGGGATCAACATCCAGACACCACATATAATGTACTGGGGATCAACACCCAGACACCACATATAATGTACTGGGGATCAACACCCAGACACCACATATAATGTACTGGTGATCAACACCCAGACACCACATATAATGTACTGGGGATCAACACCCAGACACCACATATAATGTACTGGGGATCAACACCCAGACACCACATATAATGTACTGGGGATCAACACCCAGACACCACATATAATGTACTGGGGATCAACACCCAGACACCACATATAATGTACTGGGGATCAACACCCAGACACCACATATAATGTACTGGGGATCAACACCCAGACACCACATATAATGTACTGGGGATCAACACCCAGACACCACATATAATGTACTGGTGATCAACACCCAGACACCACATATAATGTACTGGGGATCAACATCCAGACACCACATATAATGTACTGGGGATCGAGGCTCCCGGCCTAAGGCCAGGGTCAGCACACACAACCTTTGATCTGGTCCAGTCCACACTCTGCTATCACCAGGTGGTGTGTGTCTGCTGAGGGAGCAGACCATCACAAAGGTGGTAGTGTGTCTGCTGAGGGAGCAGACTCATCACAAAGGTGGTAGTGTGTCTGCTGAGGGAGCACCCGTCACAAAGGTGGTAGTGTGTCTGCTGAGAGAGCAGACACATCACAAAGGGGTAGTGTGTCTGCTGAGAGAGCAGACACATCACAAAGGGGTGATGTGTCTGCTGTGGGAGCAGACACGTCACAAAGGTGGTGTGTGTCTGCTGAGGGAGCAGACTCATCACAAAGGTGGTGTGTGTCTGCTGAGGGAGCAGACACGTCACAAAGGGGTAGTGTGTCTGCTGAGGAGCAAGACATCACAAAGATGGAAGGTGTCTGCTGAGGGAGCAGACTCATCACAAAGATGGAAGTGTGTCTGCTGAGGGAGCAGACTCATCACAAAGATGGAAGTGTGTCTGCTGAGGGAGCAGACTCATCACAAAGATGGAAGTGTGTCTGCTGAGGGAGCAGACTCATCACAAAGATGGAAGTGTGTCTGCTGAGGGAGCAGACACGTCACAAAGGGGTAGTGTGTCTGCTGAGAGAGCAGACACATCACAAAGATGGAAGTGTGTCTGGTGAGGGAGCAGACACGTCACAAAGATGGGAGTGTGTCTGCTGAGGGAGCAGACTCATCACAAAGATGGAAGTGTGTCTGTGAGGGAGCAGACACGTCACAAAGGGGTAGTGTGTCTGCTGAGAGAGCAGACTCATCACAAAGATGGAAGTGTGTCTGCTGAGGGAGCAGACACGTCACAAAGGGGTAGTGTGTCTGCTGAGAGAGCAGACTCATCACAAAGATGGAAGTGTGTCTGCTGAGGGAGCAGACACGTCACAAAGGGGTGGTGTGTCTGCTGAGGGGGCAGACACATCACAAAAGGGTGGTGTGTCTGCTGAGGGAGCAGACACATCACAAAGGGGTGGTGTGTCTGCTGAGGGGGCAGACACATCACAAAGGGGTGGTGTGTCTGCTGAGGGGCAGACACATCACAAAGGGGTGGTGTGTCTGCTGAGGGAGCAGACACATCACAAAGTGGTGGTGTGTCTGCTGATGGAGCAGACACGTCACAAAGGGGTGGTGTGTCTGCTGAGGGGGCAGACACATCACAAAGGGGTGGTGTGTCTGCTGAGGGGGCAGACACATCACAAAGGGGTGGTGTGTCTGCTGAGGGGGCAGACACATCACAAAGGGGTGGTGTGTCTGCTGAGGGGGCAGACACATCACAAAGGGGTGGTGTGTCTGCTGAGGGAGCAGACACATCACAAAGGGGTGGTGTGTCTGCTGAGGGGGCAGACACATCACAAAGGGGTGGTGTGTCTGCTGAGGGGGCAGACACATCACAAAGGGGTGGTGTGTCTGCTGAGGGAGCAGACACATCACAAAAGGGTGATGGGTCTGCTGAGAGAGCAGACACATCACCAAAGGCAGGTCTGCCCACTTCCCCGTAGGTTCGCCCTCTACAATATGGTATCTTCAGGCCACCAAGTTAGACAGGTTAAATATCCCAAAAGGAATCCACAGGGAAACAGCAGTTGTGTTATATAGACAACGTCTGGGTCACAGAAGCAACTGGGAGACTGGTGAAGCCACAGAGTGGGAATGTATCTTCTGCCAGTCACAGAAAGTCACTACTTCACTATCTCCTGGAATGTGAAGCAACCAACGACCTTAGGAGAGCTTTAAGAGTCCCTGAATCTTGCAGTAACCAGCCTGAAGCCATCAACACTGCCACCCTTCTGGTCAAAAAGTACTGTCCAGCAGCTGGACACCCTCATCAATACTGTCCAGCAGCTGGACTCCCTCATCAATACTGTCCAGCAGCTGGACTCCCTCATCAATACTGCCCAGCAGCTGGACTCCCTCATCAATACTGTCCAGCAGCTGGACACCCTCATCAATACTGCCCAGCAGCTGGACTCCCTCATCAATACTGTCCAGCAGCTGGACTCCCTCTTCAATACTGTCCAGCAGCTGGACTCCCTCTTCAATACTGTCCAGCAGCTGGACTCCCTCTTCAATACTGTCCAGCAGCTGGACTCCTTCATCAATACTGTCCAGCAGCTGGACTCCCTCATCAATACTGCCCAGCAGCTGGACTCCCTCATCAATACTGTCCAGCAGCTGGACACCCTCATCAATACTGCCCAGCAGCTGGACTCCCTCATCAATACTGTCCAGCAGCTGGACTCCCTCTTCAATACTGTCCAGCAGCTGGACTCCCTCTTCAATACTGTCCAGCAGCTGGACTCCTTCATCAATACTGTCCAGCAGCTGGACTCCCTCATCAATACTGTCCAGCAGCTGGACTCCCTCATCAATACTGTCCAGCAGCTGGACTCCCTCATCAATACTGTGCAGCAGCTAGACACCCTCATCAATATTGTCCAGCAGCTGGACTCCCTCATCAATACTGTCCAGCAGCTGGACTCCCTCTTCAATACTGTCCAGCAGCTGGACTCCCTCATCAATACTGTCCAGCAGCTGGACTCCCTCATCAATACTGTCCAGCAGCTGGACTCCCTCATCAATACTGTCCAGCAGCTGGACTCCCTCATCAATACTGTCCAGCAGCTGGACTCCCTCATCAATACTGTCCAGCAGCTGGACTCCCTCATCAATACTGTCCAGCAGCTGGACTCCCTCATCAATACTGTCCAGCAGCTGGACACCCTCATCAATACTGTCCAGCAGCTGGACACCCTCATCAATACTGTCCAGCAGCTGGACTCCCTCATCAATACTGTCCAGCAGCTGGACTCCCTCATCAATACTGTCCAGCAGCTGGACTCCCTCATCAATACTGTCCAGCAGCTGGACTCCCTCATCAATACTGTCCAGCAGCTGGACTCCCTCATCAATACTGTCCAGCAGCTGGACTCCCTCATCAATACTGTCCAGCAGCTGGACTCCCTCATCAATACTGTCCAGCAGCTGGACACCCTCATCAATACTGTCCAGCAGCTGGACACCCTCATCAATACTGTCCAGCAGCTGGACACCCTCATCAATACTGTCCAGCAGCTGGACACCCTCATCAAAACTGTCCAGCAGCTGGACACCCTCATCAATACTGTCCAGCAGCTGGACACCCTCATCAATACTGTCCAGCAGCTGGACTCACTCATCAATACTGTCCAGCAGCTGGACTCCCTCGTCAATACTGTCCAGCAGCTGGACTCCCTCGTCAATACTGTCCAGCAGCTGGACTCCCTCATCAATACTGTCCAGCAGCTGGACACCCTCCTCAATACTGTCCAGCAGCTGGACACCCTCGTCAATACTGTCCAGCAGCTGGACACCCTCAATACTGTCCAGCAGCTGGACACCCTCGTCAATACTGTCCAGCAGCTGGACTCCCTCGTCAATACTGTCCAGCAGCTGGACTCCCTCGTCAATACTGTCCAGCAGCTGGACTCCCTCGTCAATGCTGTCCAGCAGCTGGACTCCCTCGTCAATGCTGTCCAGCAGCTGGACACCTTCATCAATACTGTCCAGCAGGTGGACACCTTCATCAATACTGTCCAGCACCTGGACTCCCTCATCAATACTGTCCAGCAGCTGGACACCTTCATCAATACTGTCCAGCAGCTGGACACCTTCATCAATACTGTCCAGCAGCTGGACACCTTCATCAATACTGTCCAGCAGCTGGACACCCTCATCAATACTGTCCAGCAGCTGGACACCCTCATCAATACTGTCCAGCAGCTGGACACCCTCATCAATACTGTCCAGCAGCTGGACACCCTCATCAATACTGTCCAGCAGCTGGACACCCTCATCAATACTGTCCAGCAGCTGGACACCCTCATCAATACTGTCCAGCAGCTGGACACCTTCATCAATACTGTCCAGCAGCTGGACACCCTCATCAATACTGTCCAGCAGCTGGACACCCTCATCAATACTGTCCAGCAGCTGGACACCCTCATCAATACTGTCCACCAGCATCCTGCCCATTACAGCAGCCACATAGTAAGGACTGACGATATAAATGCCAGCTCAGCACACAGTATAACATTTCACCACCAAAGATCACATTCACTCCACAACACTACCACATATTCACGCCCACGTAAACCACCCCTTGGGTGGCCACCTTGGGTAAACCACCTCAATCTTCCCCACAGTAAAACACTGCCGGCGGGAGAGTTGGTGATCATTTAAAGTAGTCCTATAATTCCCCTCCGCTCTCTATAATCCAGTAAATACAGTTGCTTACTTTCCCAAATTTTCCAAAAAGCTTCAGAATTTCTCGCACTTTTTCATAAACCAATATGTGCCTGGAGAACACACACCAGAAATATATACCAAGTTTTATCCTCACTTTCCAGAAGCGGCGTTAAATATTCCCGGGTAATGTGCAGAGTCGATCAAAGCATCGTTACCGGACTACGGGGTCTCTGACTCTAGACCACTCCAGCCAGTCCCAGTCCCACCACTGGCCACCACTGGCCGCCACTGGCTGCCACTGACCACCACTGGCCACCACTGACCACCACTGGCCACCACTGACCGCCACTGACCACCACTGGCCACCACTGACCACCACTGGCCACCACTGGCCACCACTGGCCACCACTGACCGCCACTGACCGCCACTGACCACCACTGGCCGCCACTGACCACCACTGGCCACCACTGACCACCACTGACCACCACTGTCACCACTGGCCACCACTGACCACCACTGGCCACCACTGGCCACCACTGGCCACCAATGGCCACCACTGGCCACCAATGGCCACCACTGACCACCACTGGCCACCACTGGCCACCTGTGGCCACCACTGGCCGCCACTGGCCGCCACTGGCCACCACTGGCCACCTGTGGCCACCACTGGCCATCACTGGCCGCCATTGGCCACCACTGACCGCCACTGGCCACCTGTGGCCACCACTGGCCGCCACTGGCCACCACTGGCCGCCACTGGCCACCTGTGGCCACCACTGGCCACCACTGGTACCACTGGCCACCACTGGTACCACTGGCCACCACTGGTACCACTGGCCACCACTGGTACCACTGGCCACCACTGGTACCACTGGCCACCACTGGTACCATTGGCCACCACTGGTACCACTGGCCACCACTGGTACCACTGGCCACCACTGGTACCACTGGTACCAATGGCCACCACTGGTACCACTGGCCACCACTGGTACCATTGGCCACCACTGGTACCATTGGCCGCCACTGGCCACCACTGGCCGCCACTGGCCACCACTGGCCACCACTGGCCACCACTGGTACCACTGGCCACCACTGGTACCACTGGCCGCCACTGGTACCACTGGCCGCCACTGGTACCACTGTCCGCCACTGGCCACCACTGGCCGCCACTGGTACCACTGGCCACCACTGGCACCACTGTCCGCCACTGGCCACCACTGGCCACCACTGTCAACTGGAACCTGGAGGACGCGGCGGACTCACAAATGTGTGTCATGTTCGTCACTGAACTCTTCTACACTGCAGAGTTCTGGTTCTAATTACAGAGTCACGTGTTGGAGAATGGGGTGAGAACCCTTAATGTTTTGTCTGTCCAGCGACATGGTTGTGCTGAGGGGAGGGGGGGGGAAGGGGGAGTAACGAATAAGACAGAAATGGAAATTCAAGAACATAGGAGGATAAGAGACGAAGGTAGAGTATACTTCAGTACGTTCAGTACCATTCACTGCATGACTGTTCTTCAGCAAATAATGTTAAGAAAGTAGACGTAATAAAATCAATTCGAAGCACACTCAAAATGCCATTGAAATATACACAAAAATTCATAGTCAGAAGAATTGACTAAGTGTGTTGACAACAACAGCCTGAGAGAACGACATTGAAACGAAGTTATTCACAGTATAATTAGTATTTTTTAGGTGGCAGACAAACTTGAGTTGTGATCACAATATCGTCAGGAAATGTCTAAGATTCAGGTGATAATATGACCAGACAATGACCCGGGTCAAGGTCACAGTGCCACGGGAAGAAGGTCATCTGGTTAATTATCTTAGTTAATCACCCAACCTTTACCTAGTTACTCTCCGGCGGTGATAGTGAAGGTGGTGTTGTGGCTGTGTGGCCCTCAGTCCTCCAACACCTGTATCCTGGTCCTCGTATACACCACCTGTATCCTGGTCCTCGTATACACCACCTGTATCCTGGTCCTCGTATACACCGTGTGTATGGTGGTCCTCCCATACACCGTGTGTGTGGTGGTCCTCCCATACACCGTGTGTATGGTGGTCCTCCCATACACCGTGTGTGTGGTGGTCCTCCAGACCCTCATCTGGTCCTCGAAGGACCTTCGAGGACCATTTAAAATCTACATTTTCCTAGTGGTCACCTGTCGTAGTGCCTCGTGTTGTATTAAGTAAACAAACTTGTACACATGCATCAATGTTATCACAGTGACGTGATACATCAACGTTATCACAGTGACGTGATACATCAACGTTATCACAGTGACGTGATACATCAGTGTTATCACAGTGACGTGATACATCAGTGTTATCACAGTGACGTGATACATCAATGTTATCACAGTGACGTGATACATCAACGTTATCACAGTGACGTGATACATCACGTTATCACAGTGACGTGATACATCAACGTTATCACAGTGACGTGATACATCAACGTTATCACAGTGACGTGATACATCAGTGTTATCACAGTGGCGTGATACATCAATGTTATCACAGTGACGTGATACATCAATTTTATCACAGTGATGTGATACATCAATGTTATCACAGTGACGTGATACATCAGTGTTATCACAGTGGCGTGATACATCAACGTTATCACAGTGACGTGATACATCAGTTATCACAGTGACGTGATACATCAATGTTATCACAGTGACGTGATACATCAATGTTATCACAGTGACGTGATACATCAATGAAAATCCTTTTGCCAGGCGTCTGGGAATTATCAGGTCGCTAGTTCAAGTCCCTTCATTATACATACATAATGTGTGTGTTATGCATACATGTATGTATAACGTGTGTGTTATACATTCATATATATGTATATATATATATATATATATATACATTATATATATATATATATATATATATATATATATATATATATATATATATATATATATATATATATATAGTTTGTGTTATACATGTATATATAATGTGTGTTATACAAATATATAAATATGTGTGTTATACATACATGTATATATTTTGTGTATGTGTTATACATGTATATATAATGTGCGTGTTATACATTCATGTATATATAATTGTGTTATACATACTTGTATATATAATGTGTGTGTTGTATGACAGAAAGAGTGAGATGAACAAATCTAGTACGAATCTTCTCTATATATCTTAGGTTCTTCACGTAAGAAAGAAGTTGAACAAATGAACTTTTCCCAACTATATTTTCAAGGGTAGTGTATAGGCAAGAAAACAACGCGTCTTACAAGGCATCTAACAATGCACAAACAGCAAAACACCATCAAAGAACATGTAATCTCTACACACAACCACATCATCACCAGAGATAACTTGACAAAGAATGAAGTAATCGACAGATACAACTATTCAGAAGATTAGAAATCATCGAAGCACTATACATGTCATGGTCGTTGACAGTTGGCTCAATTGAAGACACATTTCCATTCTATCATCTTCAAGACCAAGTCGGAACATCAACTACACTAACTACTTTATGAGAACGATAATTAATATCACAAAATAAATACTGTACTCACCTGTTGACCAGACCACACTAGAAAATGAAGGGACGACGACGTTTCTTGCTATTCTCTTCTATTCTCTCCCCTGTTCTTGCTATTCTCTACATGGAATACTTCGAAACTGTTCTTCTTCCTTCTACTGATACTCGTCCCTCTCTCTGGCTTCGCTATGTTCATGGCATTTTTGCTTTATGGCCTCATGACCTTAGTGTTTTCCAGCCTTTCCTCTCCTCTCTTAACAATCTCCTTCTATCCATTTCAAAGTTAAATGGGAATCTAATTCCCTCCTTCCTTTTCTTGACGTTCACGTTCACAGCTCTGTGTCTGGGTTCTCTTTCTCTGTCTACCACAAACCCATGCATAGTGGCATGTACATTCATTTCTTTTCCTACCATCCTCCTTCTGTTAAGAAAAGTGTCCTCGTGTCTTCCACCGCACTCAACGCCTCAGCGACCCTCAGTTTCTTTCCTTTTGTAGATAAAGGAAATTCTGAAATTGCCTTTATCTACAAATCATTCTCTCGCCTTGGTTACCCTTTGCATTTCATCAACTGTGCCTACTCTCAAGCTAAACGAAATTTCTTTCATCCTAAACCTGCTTCCAACAGTAGTAGTACTGTACTATGCCTTCCCTTCATATCTGAACTCAAAACTTTTACCAATACCTTTCGTCCTCTTGACATAAAGCTCACCTTTCGACAAACTAACACACATCGTAGCAATCTAGTTCACACTGCTCCTCCTGCTTCTAATGCTGCTGGTATCTACTCTATTTCCTGTTCGTCTTGTCCTCTCCAATATTTTAGCGAAACTGGTCATACACTGAATGACAGACTTAAAGAACACAAGAGAAGTGTTAAGTCTGCAAACATTAACAATGCTGTCTTCTGTCATGTGAGGGATTCTAATCATCCTATTGATTGGTCTTCCTCCAAAATAAACTTTTCTGCCTCTACTCTACACAAACGCCGTCTTGTTGAATCGGCTCTAATACACAATGTACCCAACATGAACTTGAGTCCTGGCTTTGTTGCTGTGGACTCTTCCCTTTCACAGTACATACTTAAATGCTCTAATCTTTCTAACAATCGTGACATAACACACGCTTACCCTTCCATTTATCTTTCTTTCTCTTTCCTTTTCTTTCTCTCTTCTCTCTCGTTTCTGTTCATTGTTTTCTCTTACGTTCCCTTACTATCCTCTTCTTATTCCTATTACTATTTCATTCTCATTCGGTGGTTATAACAGGAGCTGCCTCGTATGGGCCAATAGGCCCTCTGCAGTTCTTATTCCTACTACTATCCCCTCTACTACACCTTACTTTGCTCCTCACCTCTATCTTGCCTATTTATTGCCTGCATCTACTTCATCACAATCCTCCCAATGAAAAAGGCTGCCTATGATCCGACAATCCTAAGGCGCATAATAGAAGAGCAAATGTATAGCACAGCAGTAGCAGGAGCCACCCACATCTTCACAGACGGATCGGTGGACACAGAATATGAGAGTGCTGGCGCTGCTCTTTGCACGGCCAGCATACAGGCATATTGGAGACTGGGAGGACTAGTATCATCAACCCAAACTGAGCTGTTTGCCATACAACAGGCATTCGCATATGTGATTGCACAAAACACTCAAAATGCAGTCATACACACAGACTCAAAAGCTGCACTTCAAATACTAGGACAAAAACAGTGGAAAGATAACGTGGAAATAATTACCACCATTTTGTATCTTGGAGCAGTCGCTAAAGGCAAAGGACTCAACATAACCTTAAACTGGATCCCATCCCATATTGGAATCCCATTAAATGAGAAAGCTGATGAAATTGCTAAACTGGCAACTCGTCATCCAGTGATAGATAAAACAATTCAACCCAGCCTAGAGAACATTAAAAACATCATCACCAAAAAGCTCTCACACCTCAACAAAGCCTACCTACACCAGAGAATAGCTGAAGGTTCGCCCTCTGCAACATGGTATCTTCAGGCAACCAAATTAGAAAGGTTAAATATCCCGAAAGGAATCCACAGGGAAATAGCAGTTAGGTTATATAGACTACGTCTAGGTTACAGATGCAACTGGGAGATTGGTGAACCCCGACAGAGAGAGTGCATCTTCTGTCAAACTGTCACAGAAAAGCCATTACTTCACTATCTTATGGAATGTGAAGGAACCAACGACCTTAGAAGAGCTTTAAGAGTTCCTGAATCTTGCAGTGGCCACCCTGAAGCCATCAACACAGCCACTCTCCTGGTCAACAAAGGCGTCCAGCAGCTGGACACCCTCATTAAGACTATGAAGCAGTATCCTCCCCCGCGATAACAGCTTGATGATTAAATGCAACCTAAGAATACTGAAAAGGAATACTGAAAAAACAAATTGTACCACTTACGGGCTATTCATGCCCATGCCAACTCCTGGGTGGCTTAATCTTTATCAATCAATCAATCTTCATCACAATCGACTTGAGGACGGACCAAAACGTCGTCGTCCCTTCACCTTCTAGTGTGTGGTCTGGTCAACATACTTTAGCCACGTTATTGTGACTCATCGCGTGTATTCACCTAGTTGGGCTTGCAGGGGGTTACGTTTTGGCTTTTGGTCCCGCCTCTCAACTGTCAATCAACTGGTGTACAGGTTCCTGAGCCTATTGGGCTCTATCATGTAGTGGATGGCATGTTAGTACACTAATTACTAACATGATATGAAACTAGGTGATGATAAGAAAACCTTTTGACCTAAAATATTTGTTGATCTAGAGGACCAGGACACGGTGAGGGTCAAGACTGGATGACCCGGAGTCTTAAGAGGTGTTGACCTTCACCCGTGACCTGCAGGAAGGCTCTTTTATGGGGTCATTACTGTTTACTGTGTGGGAGCCGGCCAGGCCCTGAGCTGGTCCTGGTTATTGTGTCCCCCCACACTGTGTCCTGTGTCCCCCCCACTGTGTCCTGTGTCCCCCACTGTGTCCTGTGTCCCCCACTGTGTCCTGTGTCCCCCCACTGTGTCCTGTGTCCCCCCACTGTGTCCTGTGTCCCCCCACTGTGTCCTGTGTCCCCCCACTGTGTCCTGTGTCCCCCCACTGTGTCCTGTGTCCCCCCCACTGTGTCCTGTGTCCCCCCCCACTGTGTCCTGTGTCCCCCCCCACTGTGTCCTGTGTCCCCCCACTGTGTCCTGTGTCCCCCCCCACTGTGTCCTGTGTCCCCCCACTGTGTCCTGTGTCCCCCCACTGTGTCCTGTGTCCCCCCCACTGTGTCCTGTGTCCCCCCCACTGTGTCCTGTGTCCCCCCCACTGTGTCCTGTGTCCCCCCACTGTGTCCTGTGTCCCCCCACTGTGTCCTGTGTCCCCCCACTGTGTCCTGTGTCCCCCCCACTGTGTCCTGTGTCCCCCCACTGTGTCCTGTGTCCCCCCACTGTGTCCTGTGTCCCCCCACTGTGTCCTGTGTCCCCCCCACTGTGTCCTGTGTCCCCCCACTGTGTCCTGTGTCCCCCCACTGTGTCCTGTGTCCCCCCACTGTGTCCTGTGTCCCCCCACTGTGTCCTGTGTCCCCCCACTGTGTCCTGTGTCCCCCCACTGTGTCCTGTGTCCCCCCACTGTGTCCTGTGTCCCCCCACTGTGTCCTGTGTCCCCCCACTGTGTCCTGTGTCCCCCCCACTGTGTCCTGTGTCCCCCCACTGTGTCCTGTGTCCCCCACTGTGTCCTGTGTCCCCCCACTGTGTCCTGTGTCCCCCCACTGTGTCCTGTGTCCCCCCACTGTGTTCCCACACTGCCCTCACCACTGTCTGGTCGGCGGATGTGTCCTGTGTCTCTCACTAGTATCACAGGGCCAGGTATTGGTGTAAATCCTCGGGGGGGGGGGGGGGAGAGAGAGAGAGAGAGAGAGAGAGAGTGAGTGAGAGTGAGCATGATTTGATAGAGAAGGAGCATGATGTGATGGAAAGAGGGAGAATATAATAGAGGGAGAGGGTGAGAGCATTGGAATAATAGGTGGTAATATAATAACGGTTGGTAATGGGATAATGGCTGGTAATGGGTTAATGGCTGGTAATGGGATACATGATTGTGTAATAAGATGAAGGCAGGAACCGGAATAAACTCGTTACCTGTATTAGTGCAAGAGGAAATGATTAAGAATGATTAAGGGTTGAGGTACTAACACAACACGCCACCGTTCTCCCTGTTCAGGGTGAAGCAAACTACCCACCTGTTCAAGACGATGCTAACTGACAACCTCTTCTCCTTGACGCCACAAACAACCTCCTCAATATGAGGTCAACTCTCAGGGTTGGCATGGAAGGGTGAACTATAGGATGTGTTCACAAACAAATCATTTGGTTTTCATCCAGTTGACATTTAATCCAGGAATTGATCAACGAGCCATTTTACAGGCTTTTGGGACGAGGCGGATCTCTTGGTGACACATGTTCAGAGTTGACCTGAGCTGGTGTTATGAACCCTCTCGGGCGCTGTGTGGTCCATCATCCCCCCTGTTGGTGGTCTGTGTAAAGATGTTAATAATAAATAATAATGTGTATGTGAGGCCCCCTTCTCATCCGGCCCGTTGGCGCCGTGAGGGGCTTGGTGGTCGGCTGCTGGAGTGTGATGCTCCATGGGACGGTCCTCTGTCCTTTTGTGGCCTTATGCTCCTGCTGCTGTCTTCTCCAAATGTGCCGGATCGTTTTTCCTTTTCCTTATGTTTCGTTTTTCTTCTCCTTCTTCTCCTACCTGCTTGTCGTTTCCTGCCGACCTTTTGCTTGTTTTTGTTATTCTTTTGGACTTCTATTTTGACGCCCGGGTGTTTGAGGAGGCATACTCTTGCACCCGTTGAACTGTAGTACCCAACGTTGAGAGTGAGGGGACCCTTTGGTGGACACGTCAACCACACACTGTGTATGTGTGGGTGAGGTTGGTGGACAGGTCAACCACTCACTGTGTATGTGTGGGTGAGGTTGGTGGACAGATCAACCACTCACTGTGTGTGTGTGGGTGAGGTTGGTGGACAGATCAACCACTCACTGTGTGTATGTGTGGGTGAGGTTGGTGGACAGATCAACCACTCACTGTGTATGTGTGGGTGAGGTTGGTGGATAGGTCAACCACTCACTGTGTGTATGTGAGGGTGAGGTTGGTGGACAGGTCAACCACTCACTGTGTATGTGAGGGTGAGGTTGGTGGACAGGTCAACCACTCACTGTGTATGTGTGGGTGAGGTTGGTGGACAGGTCAACCACACACTGTGTATGTGTGGGTGAGGTTGGTGGACAGATCAACCACACACTGTGTATGTGAGGGTGAGGTTGGTGGACAGGTCAACCACTCACTGTGTATGTGTGGGTGAGGTTGGTGGATAGGTCAACCACTCACTTCACGGCTTCACAGCCCGGAAATTTGCACTCAAAATCCACAAGGTTTTGGATGATTTGAAGACGTTTTTCAAGGATTTGGGAAGGATTAAGAACGTGACGTAAAATTGCTACAGGAGTTACACTGAACATAGTTATTCTGTGAATATATAAGTCAGCATACTCACATGCTGAGCTAGTCAACAC
>WNGS01164324.1:29426-69194 GCA_020271785.1 Procambarus virginalis
ACTGGTACAGTGATGGTCGACCACAACACTGGTACAGTGATGGTCGACTACAACACTGGTACAGTGGATGGTCGACTACAACACTGGTACAGTGATGGTCGACCACAACACTGGTACAGTGATGGTCGACCACAACACTGGTACAGTGATGGTCGACCACAACACTGGTACAGTGATGGTCGACCACAACACTGGTACAGTGGGTCGACTACAACACTGGTACAGTGATGGTCGACCACAACACTGGTACACAGATGGTCGACCACAACACTGGTACAGTGATGGTCGACTACAACCACTGGTACAGTGATGGTCGACACAACACTGGTACAGTGTTGTGGTCGACCACAGCACTGGTACACAGATGGTCGACCACAAACACTGGTACACAGTGGTGTCGACTACAACATGGTACAGTGATGGTCGACTACAACACTGGTACAGTGATGGTCGACTACAACACTGGTACACAGATGGTCGACCACAACACTGGTACAGTGATGGTCGACTACAACACTGGTACACAGATGGTCGACTACAACACTGGTACAGTGATGGTCGACCACAACACTGGTACAGTGATGGTCGACCACAACACTGGTACAGTGATGGTCGACCACAACACTGGTACAGTGATGGTCGACCACAACACTGGTACACAGATGGTCGACCACAACACTGGTACAGTGATGGTCGACCACAACACTGGTACACAGATGGTCGACCACAACACTGGTACACAGATGGTCGACCACAACACTGGTACAGTGATGGTCGACCACAACACTGGTACAGTGATGGTCGACTACAACACTGGTACAGTGATGGTCGACTACAACACTGGTACAGTGATGGTCGACCACAACACTGGTACAGTGATGGTCGACTACAACACTGGTACACAGATGGTCGACCACAACACTGGTACACAGATGGTCGACCACAACACTGGTACAGTGATGGTCGACTACAACACTGGTACACAGATGGTCGACCACAACACTGGTACAGTGATGGTCGACCACAACACTGGTACAGTGATGGTCGACCACAACACTGGTACAGTGATGGTCGACTACAACACTGGTACAGTGATGGTCGACCACAACACTGGTACACAGATGGTCGACCACAACACTGGTACAGTGATGGTCGACCACAACACTGGTACAGTGATGGTCGACCACAACACTGGTACACAGATGGTCGACTACAACACTGTACACAGATGGTCGACCACAACACTGGTACAGTGATGGTCGACCACAACACTGGTACAGTGATGGTCGACCACAACACTGGTACACAGATGGTCGACCACAACACTGGTACAGTGATGGTCGACCACAACACTGGTACACAGATGGTCGACCACAACACTGGTACAGTGATGGTCGACCACAACACTGGTACACAGATGGTCGACCACAACACTGGTACAGTGATGGTCGACCACAACACTGGTACAGTGATGGTCGACTACAACACTGGTACAGTGATGGTCGACCACAGCACTGGTACACAGATGGTCGACCACAACACTGGTACAGTGATGGTCGACCACAACACTGGTACAGTGATGGTCGACCACAACACTGGTACACAGATGGTCGACTACAACACTGGTACACAGATGGTCGACCACAACACTGGTACAGTGATGGTCGACCACAACACTGGTACAGTGATGGTCGACCACAACACTGGTACAGTGATGGTCGACCACAACACTGGTACACAGATGGTCGACCACAACACTGGTACAGTGATGGTCGACCACAACACTGGTACAGTGATGGTCGACTACAACACTGGTACACAGATGGTCGACCACAACACTGGTACAGTGATGGTCGACTACAATACTGGTACACAGATGGTCGACTACAACACTGGTACACAGATGGTCGACCACAACACTGGTACACAGATGGTCGACCACAACACTGGTACACAGATGGTCGACCACAACACTGGTACAGTGTTGGTCGACCACAACACTGGTACAGTGTTGGTCGACCACAACACTGGTACAGTGATGGTCGACCACAACACTGGTACACAGATGGTCGACCACAACACTGGTACAGTGATGGTCGACCACAACACTGGTACACAGATGGTCGACCACAACACTGGTACAGTGATGGTCGACCACAACACTGGTACACAGATGGTCGACCACAACACTGGTACACAGATGGTCGACTACAACACTGGTACACAGATGGTCGACCACAACACTGGTACACAGATGGTCGACCACAACACTGGTACACAGATGGTCGACCACAACACTGGTACAGTGATGGTCGACCACAACACTGGTACAGTGATGGTCGACCACAACACTGGTACACAGATGGTCGACCACAACACTGGTACAGTGATGGTCGACCACAACACTGGTACAGTGATGGTCGACTACAACACTGGTACACAGATGGTCGACCACAACACTGGTACAGTGATGGTCGACCACAACACTGGTACAGTGATGGTCGACCACAACACTGGTACACAGATGGTCGACTACAACACTGGTACACAGACGGTCGACCACAACACTGGTACAGTGATGGTCGACCACAACACTGGTACAGTGATGGTCGACCACAACACTGGTACACAGATGGTCGACCACAACACTGGTACACAGATGGTCGACTACAACACTGGTACACAGATGGTCGACCACAACACTGGTACACAGATGGTCGACTACAACACTGGTACACAGATGGTCGACCACAACACTGGTACACAGATGGTCGACCACAACACTGGTACAGTGATGGTCGACCACAACACTGGTACAGTGATGGTCGACCACAACACTGGTACAGTGATGGTCGACCACAACACTGGTACACAGATGGTCGACCACAACACTGGTACAGTGATGGTCGACCACAACACTGGTACAGTGATGGTCGACTACAACACTGGTACACAGATGGTCGACCACAACACTGGTACAGTGATGGTCGACCACAACACTGGTACAGTGATGGTCGACCACAACACTGGTACAGTGATGGTCGACCACAACACTGGTACACAGATGGTCGACCACAACACTGGTACAGTGATGGTCGACCACAACACAGGTGAGACAAAGGTGTTCCACCTCTCCCCTGAAGGTTGACACAGCTCACATATGGAGACACAGACGCTACTCCATATAAAACTTGTATCCCAATTTAACCTAAACTAATTACCTCTACCATAACCTAACTGGGTCATTCAGACTCATTAACAATACCAAAAAGAAAGGATCAAGCGCATGAAACATATTGTCGTGAGGTAATACCCTGGATATGTGATATACCACACAATGATATGTATTATTGTGTATGTTTATGTGTTATGTTAACACGAGTATAACACTTGCTTCTGGCGCTGATATAACCGGTGGGTTTATATATGCGCTGTGTGGAGTATAACGAGGGAGTAGAAATATAGATAAAAGCCTGTTACCAACTACTCGCCAATTCAGAGAGATCTTTGGTCAAGTTTGAGCGTTAACTTGAAGCAGTTGGTGGTGGTGGTCTGTAATAGGCAGTTTGTCTTCTGCCTTAACACACACTGTGGTGCTACTTCTCGGGTGGGTGATAAATGTATTATATGAGCGCCTGTGAGCACTCACAAGGCCACAGAAACAACCACTGTGGTGCTACTTCTCGGGTGGCAGATAAATGTATTATATGAGCGGCTGTGAGCACTCACAAGGCCACAGAAACACACACTGTGGTGCTACTTCTCGGGTGGGTGATAAATGTATTATATGAGCGCCTGTGAGCACTCACAAGGCCACAGAAACAACCACTGTGGTGCTACTTCTCGGGTGGCAGATAAATGTATTATATGAGCGCCTGTGAGCACTCACAAGGCCACAGAAACACACACTGTGGTGCTACTTCTCGGGTGGCAGATAAATGTATTATATGAGCGCCTGTGAGCACTCACAAGGCCACACAGTACTATTGGCCCTTCACCGAACTGTTTTTAATTAATTACAAGTGTAAATGTTGAACTTCAGCTCTCTGTCCCCCACCTTTCAACCTTCAATCATCAGGTGTTTATGTTGTCAACTCTCATAAGAAGGTTCATATCTACACATGAAGTTGTATGATGTCTGCTTCTACAACTTCACTTTTGTGCATTCCATTTGTTCACTACAATCATACTTAACAAATTCTATACAATGAATCTTTGGTTTATCTGAGTACTTTATCTCTGTATCTTTCATCAGTACCCATTTTGGCTGTTGTGGGCAGCATCCTGCGAGACGTCGACTATCACATAAATTTTGAACAATTTGTTTATGTTATTGCGAAGGGAAGAAACAATATACAATTTTTCATAGTCGAGAAGTGGGGAACCTCTTGTCATATGGAGGGCATATTGTGCCTGGAGAAGATGTCATAAACCACACCTTGTATTATCACCTTATTACATTTACATATGTAATTTACACATTTTATTACATTCGAATATGATTACATTCAACAAATAAAACAGATCAAGTTATAATAAACTTAACGAGAGAGTGCTATGCTCGCCATATTTACTCACATTAATAATATTAATAATTAGAAGGCAACACATTTTTGAACGAAAGAAAGAAATTGGTTATATTCGTTTTGTAAATAATCACGGGAAAAGTTATTCCGATTTTCAAGTTGAACTATTAAAGAATTGCAAGTTTTCAGTTGAGCTGTATTATATTTCTCTTGTTTATTATACAAGGTGTTTCCACAAGAATGGGGGGGGGGTAGCACCGGAGGCTGGAAGAAGAGGCCCAGTAGCCTCTTAGCACACACAAGAGAATAGCACACACAACACATTAGTGGGATTCTCGGGGTCCCTCCAATGCAGTTTCCATGTTCTTTCGTCCTCCTCCCCCCCCCCCACCCTTTTTGTGTTTTCTTTTGCTTTATTAGATATTTAAAGGTATCCAGTTATACTGTATTAACCAATATAATCAAGGGTTAAATGTTACGGAACTCTTGGAGCTCCTAAGCTTCGTAACGCGAACCGAGGACGCAGCAGGCGTTTCCCCTCTGGACCGCCACACTGAGGCGCTGATACAGGAAGCTAGTAGCTGTTGAGTCTCTGGTGGTGTCAACGAGTCTGGAACCCAATTGTTTGAGAAAGCCCAAGGCATTCCTTCCCCAGGGGCCGAGCGTCTCGGACCCAATGGGAACAAGGTGTCTTTATTTTTCAGTTGCCTGTACAGTACTTGTTTGATTTTGCTGTTTCCCTATGATTGGCCGCCCCACCTGCTTGATCAGCACCGAAGTGTAAGTAGGTGTCAGCCAGGGTGGAGACACATGTGTAGTCCTACACTAGTTGTTTGTCCCTCTTCCAGGGGTATATTGTGATGTCATCTGTGCGAAATGTAGGATCGTCCAGGTTTTGGGCCGTTAGGATGCTAGGTTCTCTCTCTACTGGGCACTGAGTTGAGGCAAAAGTCCTCTTGATGATGTCCTTAACTTCGTTGTCTCTTGCATACCAGCAATTGGAGCTTCTACAGTGCAACTCATGTAGTCTATTTTGGTTACCTCCCTGTTGCAAATGCACTTGCAGTCAGTATGACTTGAGGCATGAAGGCTTAAGGCCACTACTACATGGAGGGTCTTTGGTTTTAGATGCGTGCCTGTTGCAGACACCAGCACTGCCACAAGAAAGTCCCCTACATGGGGGGCACTCACCCCTCTGTGGTTGGCTCTCTCTTTATCTGATGGTTCTGCAGTGTTTTACTTGCATATCACATGAATTTTAATTTACTGTTCTAGGTCACCATACGGCTCGCTGCTCACTCTGTTTTTTGCCAATTGGAGGGAATTATAAATAGATTTTTAACAATATTTGCACGACATCCAAATGGTCATAGATATTATTTTTTATGAGTAACCTTGTTTGGAGCTCAGAAATATATGGTGAGAATTAATGTCTCTTGCTCACGGGAACCACTTATTGTTTGGGGGAGGGGGAGGGGGGGGAAGAGATGGGGGGAGGTCTGAAAGCTGTGGTGTGTTTACTGCCACTCATGAGCTCTGCGTTAGTTATGCATTCGGCGTTTTTTCGTCAACTCTTGCGTTTATTTTATTACATTAGTGTGCCATAAAACACTCGGGCAGTGTTCCCAGCGTCGGGTCTACAGCACAACATTATTGTGGCGAGGTCAGTAGTTGGCAAGTGTTGGCGGGAGCAGTGAGGAGGCGGGTCCCTGGCCTCCCACACTGGCCGCTCACTGGTACACCCTCTCACGGTAATGTCTGGTACACCCTCTCACAGTAATGTCTGGTACACCCTCTCACAGTAATGTCTGGTACACCCTCTCACAGTAATGTCTGGTACACCCTCTCACAGTAATGTCTGGTACACCCTCTCACAGTAATGTCTGGTACACTCTCACGGTAATGTCTGGTACACCCTCTCACGGTAATGTCTGGTACACCCTCTCCTGGTAATGTCTGGTACACCCTCTCACGGTAATGTCTGGTACACCCTCTCACAGTAATGTCTGGTACACCCTCTCACGGTAATGTCTGGTACACCCTCTCACGGTAATGTCTGGTACACCCTCTCACGGTAATGTGTGGTACACCCTCTCACGGTAATGTCTGGTACACCCTCACACAGTAATGTTTGCTACACCCTCTCACGGTAATGTCTGGTACACCCTCTCACGGTAATGTCTGGTACACCCTCTCACAGTAATGTGTGGTACACCCTCTCACGGTAATGTCTGGTACACCCTCTCACGGTAATGTCTGGTACACCCTCACACAGTAATGTTTGCTACACCCTCTCACAGTAATGTGTGGTACACCCTCTCACAGTGATGTGTGGTACACTCTCACGGTAATGTCTGGTACACCCTCTCACAGTAATGTGTGGTACACCCTCTCACAGTGATGTGTGGTACACTCTCACGGTAATGTCTGGTACACCCTCACACAGTAATGTTTGCTACACCCTCTCACGGTAATGTCTGGTACACCCTCTCACAGTAATGTGTGGTACACTCTCACAGTAATGTCTGGTACACTCTCACAGTAATGTGTGGTACACTCTCACAGTAATGTCTGGTACACCCTCACACAGTAATGTTTGCTACACCCTCTCACGGTAATGTCTGGTACACCCTCTCACGGTAATGTCTGGTACACCCTCTCACGGTAATGTCTGGTACACCCTCTCACGGTAATGTCTGGTACACTCTCTCACAGTAATGTGTGGTACACCCTCTCACAGTAATGTCTGGTACACTCTCACAGTAATGTCTGGTACACCCTCTCACAGTAATGTGTGGTACACTCACAGTAATGTCTGGTACACCCTCTCACGGTAATGTCTGGTACACCCTCTCACAGTAATGTCTGGTACACCCTCTCACAGTAATGTGTGGTACACCCTCTCACAGTAATGTCTGGTACACCCTCTCACGGTAATGTCTGGTACACCCTCTCACGGTAATGTCTGGTACACCCTCTCACAGTAATGTCTGGTACACCCTCTCACAGTAATGTCTGGTACACCCTCTCACAGTAATGTCTGGTACACCCTCTCACAGTAATGTGTGGTACACTCTCACAGTAATGTCTGGTACACTCTCACGGTAATGTCTGGTACACCCTCTCACGGTAATGTCTGGTACACCCTCTCACAGTAATGTGTGGTACACCCTCTCACGGTAATGTGTGGTACACTCACAGTAATGTCTGGTACACCCTCTCACAGTAATGTCTGGTACACCCTCTCACAGTAATGTGTGGTACACCCTCTCACAGTAATGTGTGGTACACCCTTTCACGGTAATGTGTGGTACACCCTCTCACGATAATGTCTGGTACACCCTCTCACAGTAATGTCTGGTACACCCTCTCACAGTAATGTGTGGTACACTCACAGTAATGTCTGGTACACCCTCTCACAGTAATGTCTGGTACACCCTCTCACAGTAATGTGTGGTACACTCTCACAGTAATGTGTGGTACACTCTCACAGTAATGTGTGGTAAACCCTCTCACGGTAATGTCTGGTACACCCTCTCACGGTAATGTGTGGTTCACCCTCTCACAGTAATGTGTGGTACACTCTCACAGTAATGTCTGGTACACTCTCACGGTAATGTGTGATACACCCTCTCACGGTAATGTCTGGTACACCCTCTCACGGTAATGTCTGGTACACCCTCTCACGGTAATGTCTGGTACACCCTCTCACGGTAATGTCTGGTACACCCTCTCACGGTAATGTCTGGTACACTCTCTCACAGTAATGTGTGGTACACCCTCTCACGGTAATGTGTGGTACACCCTCTCACAGTAATGTCTGGTACACCCTCTCACGGTAATGTCTGGTACACCCTCTCACGGTAATGTATGGTACACCCTCTCACGGTAATGTGTGGTACACCCTCTCACGGTAATGTCTGGTACACCCTCTCACGGTAATGTGTGGTACACCCTCTCACGGTAATGTCTGGTACACCCTCTCACGGTAATGTCTGGTACACCCTCTCACGGTAATGTCTGGTACACTCTCTCACGGTAATGTGTGGTACACCCTCTCACGGTAATGTGTGGTACACCCTCTCACGGTAATGTCTGGTACACCCTCTCACGGTAATGTCTGGTACACCCTCTCACGGTAATGTGTGGTACACCCTCTCACGGTAATGTCTGGTACACCCTCTCACGGTAATGTGTGGTACACCCTCTCACGGTAATGTGTGGTTAGGTGTTCCAACGGTAACACGTATTCTCTCTCTCTCTTTATAACATACACACACACACGCGCGTGCTGAAGGGGGCCAGTGGCTGAGTGGACAGCGCTTGGGGCTCGTAATCCTAGGGTCCGGGTTCGATCCCCAGCGATGGCGGAAAACAAATGGGCAGAGTTTCTTTCACCTTGATGCTCCTGTTACCTAGCAGTACCTGGGAGTTAGATAGCTGCTTTCTGGATGTGTAATTACCTAAGTGTAGTTACATGATGAGAGCTACGCTCGTGGTGTCCCGTCTTACCAGCACTCCTTGTCATATAACGCTTTGATTCTACTGACGGTCTTGGCCTCCACCACCTTCCCACCTAACTTGTTCCAACCGTCTATCACTCTGTTTACAAAAATGAATTTTCTTATGTTTCTTCGGCATCTTTGTTTAGGTTGAATCTATGACCTCTTGTTCTTGAAGTTCCAGATCTCAGGAAATCTTCCCTATCAGTTTTATCAATTCCTGTTACTATTTTGTATGTAGTGATAATATAACCTCTTTTTCTTCTGTCTTCTAGTTTTGGCATATTTAATGCCTCTAACCTCTCCTGGTAGCTCTTGCCCTTCTGTTCTGGGAGCCACTTAGTAGCATATCTTTGGACCTTTTACAGTTGTTGATGGGCTTCATATGATATGGGCACCACACAACCGCTGCATATTCGAGCTTTGACCTAACAAAAGTCGTGAATAATTTCTTAGTATTTCGCCATCCATGTATTTAAAAGCAATTGTTGCATAGGCTCCTCGCACAACGTTCTTTATGCGGTCCTCAGGAGATAGTTTTCTATCTAGAACACCCCTAGATCTCTTTATCATAATTTTTTTAAAGATTTCTCACATAATTTATAGGTTGTGTGGGGTCTATGTTCTCCTATTCCACATTCCATAACATGGCATTAAATAACATTAAATTCCATTTGCCAAGTGCTGCTCCATATACTTATTTTGTCCAGGTCTTCTTGAAGGGCATGACAATCATCTAAGTTTTTATCCTTCCTATTATCTTAGCATCATCAGCAAACATGTTCATATAATTCTGTATACCAACTGGTAGATCTTTATGTAGACAATAAACATCACTGGTGCAAGAACTGAACCCTGTGGTACTCCACTTGTGACATTTCTCCAGTCCGATACATTGCCTCTGATCACTGCCCTCATTTTTCTATCAGTCAGAAAATTTTTCATCCATGGTAGAAGCTTACCTGTCACCCATCCAATATTTTCCAGTTTCCAGAACAACCTCTTATGTGGAACTCTGTCGAAAGCCTTATTTAGGTTCAGATAGATGCAGTCAACCCAATCATTTCTTTCCTGTAAAATCTCTGTGGCTCGATCATAGAAACTGAGTAAATTCGATACACAGGATCTTCCAGCTCGAAAACCATACTGTCTCATATATCATTTCTCTCCAGGCGATGGAGAGAAATGATAAGAATGGAGAGAAACCCATTCAATTTATATTATTTTTTCCATATTTTTGACTATTACACTTGTCAACGATACGGGTCTATAATTGAAGGAGGGGTCTTCCCTGCTGCCACTTTTGTAGATTGGAACTATGTTAGCCTTTTTCCACGCATCTGCTATGACTCCTGAGTAGTGAAGTTGAGGACTACAACCGTGTGCGCCATCTGGCTAGGTGAGCTCATTAGAGCCAGCTGGCCATGTGGTGGGCAGGTGTCTAGCCACAGTGTTGTAAGGGGATTTTCCCGGAAGTTGGGGCGTGTCGGACGCGTGTGAGCGTCCGGTGTTTGGGTATGTGGTCAGGGAAGATTGAGGGTCATATTGTTTGGGGGGGTAGGGGAGTATGTAGGGCTATGTGGTATGTGCTAGAGTAAGAGGTATGGGATTGTTATTAAGAGTAAATGAATGTGTATGTTTTTGTTTCCGTAGACTTATCATGTGGTGTAGATATATTAGTTTGATTAATGTTGAGTCTAAGTAATGCTATGTAGAGGCTGTGTGTGTGTTGTGTGTGTGTGTGGTGTGTGTGTGTGTGTGTGTGTGGTGTGTGTGGCTGTGTGTGTGTGTGTGTGTGTGTGTGTGTGTGTGTGTGAGTGTGTAGGTGAGAGGGGTCCCAACATATGTTGATGGGGTAGGGGAGGGACAGGGGTGAGGGAGGGAGGGTGAGGGGAGCTTCCCCTCGGCGTGAGAGTGTTTAGAGCCATTTTGTGGTTTTGACATCCATTATGTTTCTTCGAGCTATGCTCACGGCATGAAGTGTCAGGAGAGAGAGAGAGAGAGAGAGAGAGAGAGAGAGAGAGAGAGAGAGAGAGAGGCAGGCAGACAGACAGACAGACAGACAGACAGACAGACAGACAGGAGAGGCTCTTAAGATATAAATGAGATGAGGCAGCAGTAGGCAGAGAAGGTCTGTTTTATGTAACAATGCACAGGGTTGTGACAGAGCAGCAGGACGGAAGTGGACCATTAACCTTAAGCGCTTTTCGATGTCTTTAGAGTGGACTGGGAGATGCTCACTCCAGCAGGCCTCTCTTACCACTGTGGTTCCGTTAATTAGTTGAGTTCACACTTAATTAGTGTGATAACTTCAGGGAAACTTTGGGGCTCCCAGAAAATTAATCTTGGCCCCTTTAGGAAGAAAGCTTCTGGGGGGGGGATAGTATCAAGAAAATAAAGGAATAAGTACATAGATGGTGTGATAATGAAAAAAGTATGGCAAAAATGTTTATGAAATACATTAATATGTGACAGGGCAGCATAGAGGACAGGCAGTAAGTATGAAGCTGGGATGAGATATTAGTAATCCAGTTTAATTTAAATACTGTATAGTTTACTAGTCCACAAATAAAACCTAAAGGTGAGAGAGCTTGCCCAGCTACCAAGATTCATTACATGTAAAGTTACATTTTAAACAAGAGTTGCCAGAATCAACTTGAGTATATAAAAAATTACTTGATGAGCATATGAGTATGCTACCTAGCTCAGTATGTATGCTGACAAGCTCAGCATGCGAGTATGCCGACTAGCTCAACATGTATGCTGACAAGCTCAGCATGCGAGTATGCTGACTAGCTCAACATACGAGTATGCTGACTAGCTCAGCATACGTGTATGCTGACTAGCTCAGCATGCGAGTATGGTGACTTGCTCTGCATGCAAGTATGATGACTAGCTCAGCATGCGAGTGTGTTGACTAGCTCAGCATGTGAGTATGCTGACTTATATATTCACAGAATAACTATGTTCAGTGTAACTCCTGTAGCAATTTTACGTCACGTTCTTAATCCTTCCCAAATCCTTGAAAAACGTCTTCGAATCATCCAAACCTTGTGGATTTTGAGTGCAAATTTCCCGGGCTGTGAAGCCGTGAAGTGAGTGGTTGACCTATCCACCAACCTCACCCACACATACACAATGAGTGGTTGACCTGTCCACCAACCTCACCCTCACATACACAGTGAGTGGTTGACCTGTCCACCAACCTCACCCACACATACACAGTGAGTGGTTGACCTGTCCACCAACCTCACCCTCACATACACAGTGTGTGGTTGATCTGTCCACCAACCTCACCCTCACATACACAGTGAGTGGTTGACCTGTCCACCAACCTCACCCTCACATACACAGTGAGTGGTTGACCTGTCCACCAACCTCACCCACACATACACAGTGAGTGGTTGACCTGTCCACCATCCTCACCCTCACATACACAGTGAGTGGTTGATCTGTCCACCAACCTCACCCTCACATACACACAGTGAGTGGTTGATCTGTCCACCAACCTCACCCTCACATACACACAGTGAGTGGTTGATCTGTCCACCAACCTCACCCACACATACACACAGTGAGTGGTTGATCTGTCCACCAACCTCACCCACACATACACAGTGAGTGGTTGACCTGTCCACCAACCTCACCCACACATACACACAGTGAGTGGTTGACCTGTCCACCAACCTCACCCTCACATACACACAGTGAGTGGTTGACCTATCCACCAACCTCACCCACACATACACAGTGAGTGGTTGATCTGTCCACCAACCTCACCCACACATACACACAGTGAGTGGTTGATCTGTCCACCAACCTCACCCACACATACACAGTGAGTGGTTGATCTGTCCACCAACCTCACCCACACATACACTGTGAGTGGTTGACCTGTCCACCAACCTCACCCACACATACAAAGTGTGTGGTTGACGTGTCCACCAAAGGGTCCCCTCACTCTCAACGTTGGGTACTACAGTTCAACGGGTGCAAGAGTATGCCTCCTCAAACACCCGGGCGTCAAAATAGAAGTCCAAAAGAATAACAAAAACAAGCAAAAGGTCGGCAGGAAACGACAAGCAGGTAGGAGAAGAAGGAGAAGAAAAACGAAACATAAGGAAAAGGAAAAACGATCCGGCACATTTGGAGAAGACAGCAGCAGGAGCATAAGGCCACAAAAGGACAGAGGACCGTCCCATGGAGCATCACACCCGGCAGCCGACCACCAAGCCCCTCACGGCGCCAACGGGCCGGATGAGAAGGGGGCCTCACATACACATTATTATTTATTATTAACATCTTTACACAGACCACCAACAGGGGGGATGATGGACCACACAGCGCCCGGGAGGGTTCATAACACTAGCTCAGGTCAACTCTGAACATGTGTCACCAAGAGATCCGCCTCGTCCCAAAAGCCTGTAAAATGGCTCGTTGCTCAATTCCTGGATTAAATGTCAACTGGATGAGAACTAAATTATTTGTTTGTGAACACATCCTATAGTTCACCCTTCCATGCCAACCCTGAGAGTTGACCTCATATTGAGGAGGTTGTTTGTGGCGTCAAGGAGAAGAGGTTGTCAGTTAGCATCGTCTTGAACAGGTGGGTAGTTTGCTTCACCCTGAACAGGGAGAACGGTGGCATGCTGTGTTAGTACCTCGACCCTTAATCTTTCTTAATCATTTCCTCTTGCACTAATACAGGTAACGAGTTTATTCCGGTTCCTGCCTTCATCTTATTACACAATCATGTATCCCATTACCAGCCATTAACCCATTACCAGCCATTATCCCATTACCAACCATTATTATATTACCACCTATTATTCCAATGCTCTCACCCTCTCCCTCTATTATATCCTCCCTCTTTCCATCACATCATGCTCCTTCTCTATCAAATCATGCTCACTCTCACTCACTCACTCTCTCTCTCTCTCTCTCTCTCTCTCTCTCTCTCTCCCTCTCTCTCTCTCTCCCTCTCTCTCTCCCTCCCTCCCCCCCCCCCCGAGGATTTACACCAATACCTGGCCCTGTGATACTAGTGAGAGACACAGGACACATCCGCCGACCAGACAGTGGTGAGGGCAGTGTGGGAACACAGTGGGGGGACACAGGACACAGTGGGGGACACAGGACACAGTGGGGGGGACACAGGACACAGTGGGGGGACACAGGACACAGTGGGGGGACACAGGACACAGTGGGGGGACACAGGACACAGTGGGGGGACACAGGACACAGTGGGGGGACACAGGACACAGTGGGGGGACACAGGACACAGTGGGGGACACAGGACACAGTGGGGGGGACACAGGACAGTGTGGGGGGACACAATAACCAGGACCAGCTCAGGGCCTGGCCGGCTCCCACACAGTAAACAGTAATGACCCCATAAAAGAGCCTTCCTGCAGGTCACGGGTGAAGGTCAACACCTCTTAAGACTCCGGGTCATCCAGTCTTGACCCTCACCGTGTCCTGGACCTCTAGATCAACAAATATTTTAGGTCAAAAGGTTTTTTTATCATCACCTAGTTTATATCATGTTAGTAATAAGTGTACTAACATGCCATCCACTACATGATAGAGCCCAATAGGCTCAGGAACCTGCACACCAGTTGATTGACAGTTGAGAGGCAGGACCAAAAGCCAAAACGTAACCCCCTGCAAGCCCAACTAGGTGAATGCAGGCGATGAGTCACAATAACGTGGCTAAAGTATGTTGACCAGGCCACACACTAGAAGGTGAAGGGACGACAACGTTTTGGTCCGTCCTCAAGTCGATTGTGATGAAGATTGATTGATTGATAAAGATTAAGCCACCCAGGAGTTGGCATGGGCATGAATAGCCCGTAAGTGGTACAATTTGTTTTTTCAGTATTCCTTTTCAGTATTCTTAGGTTGCATTTAATCATCAAGCTGTTATCGCGGGGGAGGATACTGCTTCATAGTCTTAATGAGGGTGTCCAGCTGCTGGACGCCTTTGTTGACCAGGAGAGTGGCTGTGTTGATGGCTTCAGGGTGGCCACTGCAAGATTCAGGAACTCTTAAAGCTCTTCTAAGGTCGTTGGTTCCTTCACATTCCATAAGATAGTGAAGTAATGGCTTTTCTGTGACAGTTTGACAGAAGATGCACTCTCTCTGTCGGGGTTCACCAATCTCCCAGTTGCATCTGTAACCTAGACGTAGTCTATATAACCTAACTGCTATTTCCCTGTGGATTCCTTTGGGATATTTAACCTTTCTAATTTGGTTGCCTGAAGATACCATGTTGCAGAGGGCGAACCTTCAGCTATTCTCTGGTGTAGGTAGGCTTTGTTGAGGTGTGAGAGCTTTTTGGTGATGATGTTTTTAATGTTCTCTAGGCTGGGTTGAATTGTTTTATCTATCACTGGATGACGAGTTGCCAGTTTAGCAATTTCATCAGCTTTCTCATTTAATGGGATTCCAATATGGGATGGGATCCAGTTTAAGGTTATGTTGAGTCCTTTGCCTTTAGCGACTGCTCCAAGATACAAAATGGTGGTAATTATTTCCACGTTATCTTTCCACTGTTTTTGTCCTAGTATTTGAAGTGCAGCTTTTGAGTCTGTGTGTATGACTGCATTTTGAGTGTTTTGTGCAATCACATATGCGAATGCCTGTTGTATGGCAAACAGCTCAGTTTGGGTTGATGATACTAGTCCTCCCAGTCTCCAATATGCCTGTACGCTGGCCGTGCAAAGAGCAGCGCCAGCACTCTCATATTCTGTGTCCACCAATCCGTCTGTGAAGATGTGGGTGGCTCCTGCTACTGCTATGCTATACATTTGCTCTTCTATTATGCGCCTTAGGATTGTCGGATCATAGGCAGCCTTTTTCATTGGGAGGATTGTGATGAAGTAGATGCAGGCAATAAATAGGCAAGATAGAGGTGAGGAGCAAAGTAAGGTGTAGTAGAGGGGACAGTAGTAGGAATAAGAACTGCAGAGGGCCTATTGGCCCATACGAGGCAGCTCCTGTTATAACCACCGAATGAGAATGAAATAGTAATAGGAATAAGAAGAGGATAGTAAGGGAACGTAAGAGAAAACAATGAACAGAAACGAGAGAGAAGAGAGAAAGAAACGGAAAGAGAAAGAAAGATAAATGGAAGGGTAAGCGTGTGTTATGTCACGATTGTTAGAAATATTAGAGCATTTAAGTATATACTGTGAAAGGGAAGAGTCCACAGCAACAAAGCCAGGACTCAGGTTCATGTTGGGTACATTGTGTATTAGAGCCGATTCAACAAGACGGCGTCTGTGTAGAGTAGAGGCAGGAAAGATTATTTTGGAGGAAGACCAATCAATGGGATGATTAGAATCCCTCACATGACAGAAGAGAACATTGTTAATGTTTGCAGACTTAACACTTCTCTTGTGTTCTTTAAGTCTGTCATTCAGTGTATGACCAGTTTCGCTGAAGTATTGGAGAGGACAAGACGAACAGGAAATAGAGAAGACACCAGCAGCATTAGAAGCAGGAGGAGCAGTGCGAACTAGATTGCTACGAAGTGTGTTAGTTTGTCGAAAGGTGAGCTTTATGTCAAGTGGACGAAAGGTATTGGTAAAAGTTTTGTGTTCAGATACGAAGGGAAGGCAGAGTACAGTACTACTAGTGTTGGAAGCAGGTTTAGGATGAAAGCAATTTCGTTTAGCTTGAGAGTAGGCACAGTTGATGAAATGCAAAGGGTAACCAAGGCGAGAGAATGATTTGTAGATAAAGGAAATTTCAGAATTTCCTTTATCTACAAAAGGAAAGAAACTGAGGGTCGCTGAGGCGTTGAGTGCGGAGGAAGACACGAGGACACTTTTCTTAACAGAAGGAGGATGGTAGGAAAAGAAATGAATGTATATGCCACTATGCATGGGTTTGTGGTAGACACAGAAAGAGAACCCGGACACAGAGCTGTGAACGTGAACGTCAAGAAAAGGAAGGAGGGAATTAGATTCCCATTCAACTTTGAAATGGATAGAAGGAGATTGTTAAGAGAGGAGAGGAAAGGCTGGAAAACACTAAGGTCATGAGGCCATAAAGCAAAAATGCCATGAACATAGCGAAGCCAGAGAGAGGGACGAGTATCAGTAGAAGGAAGAAGAACAGTTTCGAAGTATTCCATGTAGAGAATAGCAAGAACAGGGGAGAGAATAGAGAATAGCAAGAAACGTCGTCGTCCCTTCACTTTCTAGTGTGGTCAACAGGTGAGTACAGTATTTATTTTGTGATATTAATTATCGTTCTCATAAAGTAGTTAGTGTAGTTGATGTTCCGTCTTGGTCTTGAAGATGATAGAATGGAAATGTGTCTTCAATTGAGCCAACTGTCAACGACCATGGCTTGTACAGTGCTTCGCTGATTTCTTATCTTCTGTATAGTTGTATCTGTCGATTATTTCATTGTTTGTCAAGTTATCTCTGGTGATGATGTGGTTGTGTGTAGAGATTACATGTTCTTTGATGATGTTTTGCTGTTGTGAATTGTTAGATGCCTTGTAAGACGCGTTGTTTTCTTGCCTATACACTGCCCTTGAAAATATAGTTTGGAAAAGTTCATTTGTTCAACTTCTTTCTTACGTGAAGAACCTAAGATATATAGAGAAGATTCGTACTAGATTTGTTCATCTCACTCTTTCTGTCATACAAACACACATTATATATACAAGTATGTATAACACAATTATATATACATGAATGTATAACACGCACATTATATATACATGTATGTATAACACACACTTATGTATGTATAATGAAGGGACTTGAACTAGCGGCCTGAAAATTCCCAGACGCCTGGCAAAAGGATTTTCATTGATGTATCACGTCACTGTGATAACATTGATGTATCACGTCACTGTGATAACACTGATGTATCACGTCACTGTGATAACGTTGATGTATCACGTCACTGTGATAACATTGATGTATCACGTCACTGTGATAACATTGATGTATCACGTCACTGTGATAACGTTGATGTATCACGTCACTGTGATAACGTTGATGTATCACGTCACTGTGATAACGTTGATGTATCACGTCACTGTGATAACGTTGATGTATCACGTCACTGTGATAACATTGATGTATCACGTCACTGTGATAACATTGATGTATCACGTCACTGTGATAACGTTGATGTATCACGTCACTGTGATAACATTGATGTATCACGTCACTGTGATAACATTGATGTATCACGTCACTGTGATAACACTGATGTATCACGTCACTGTGATAACGTTGATGTATCACGTCACTGTGATAACATTGATGTATCACGTCACTGTGATAACATTGATGTATCACGTCACTGTGATAACGTTGATGTATCACGTCATTGTGATAACGTTGATGTATCACGTCACTGTGATAACGTTGATGTATCACGTCACTGTGATAACGTTGATGTATCACGTCACTGTGATAACGTTGATGTATCACGTCACTGTGATAACATTGATGTATCACGTCACTGTGATAACACTGATGTATCACGTCACTGTGATAACACTGATGTATCACGCCACTGTGATAACATTGATGTATCACGTCACTGTGATAACGTTGATGTATCACGTCACTGTGATAACACTGATGTATCACGTCACTGTGATAACATTGATGTATCACGTCACTGTGATAACGTTGATGTATCACGTCACTGTGATAACATTGATGTATCACGTCACTGTGATAACATTGATGTATCACGTCACTGTGATAACGTTGATGTATCACGTCACTGTGATAACATTGATGTATCACGTCACTGTGATAACATTGATGTATGTGTACAAGTTTGTTTACTTAATACAACACGTGGCACTACAACAGGTGACCACTAGGAAGATGTAGATTTTAAATGGTCCTCGAAGGTCCCTCGAGGACCAGATGAGGGTCTGGAGGACCACCACACACACGATGTATGGGAGGACCACCATACACACGGTGTATGGGAGGACCACCACACACACGGTGTATGGGAGGACCACCATACACACGGTGTATGGGAGGACCACCATACACACGGTGTATACGAGGACCAGGATACACACGGTGTATGGGAGGACCACCATACACACGGTGTATGGGAGGACCACCATACACACGGTGTATACGAGGACCAGGATACAGGTGGTGTATACGAGGACCAGGATACAGGTGTTGGAGGACTGAGGGCCACACAGCCACAACACCACCTTCACTATCATCACCGGGGAGTAACCAGGTAAAGGTTGGGTGATTAACTAAGATAATTAACCAGATGACCTTCTTCCCGTGGCACTGTGACCTTGACCCGGGTCATTGTCTGGTCATATTATCACCTGAATCTTAGACATTTCCTGACGATATTGTGATCACAACTCAAGTTTGTCTTCCACCTAAAAAATACTATATATGCTGTGAATAACTTCGTTTCAATGTCGTTCTCTCAGGCTGTTGTGGTCAAACACACTTAGTCAATTCTTTGACTATGAATTTTTGTGTATATTTCAATGGCATTTTGAGTGTGCTTCGAATTGATTTTATTACGTCTACTTTCTTAACATTATTTGCTGAAGAACAGTCATGCAGTGAATGACACTGAACGTACTGAAGGATACTCTACCTTCGTCTCTTATCCTCCTACGTTCTTGAATTTCCATTTCTGTCTCATTCGTTACTCCCCCTTCCCTCCCCCCCCCCCTAAGCACAACCATGTCGCTGGACAGACAAAACATTAAGGGTTCTCACCCCATTCTCCAACACGTGACTCTGTAATTAGAGCCAGAACTCTGCAGTGTAGAAGAGTTCAGTGACGAACATGACACACATTTGTGAGTCCGCCGCGTCCTCCAGGTTCCAGTTGACAGTGGTGGCCAGTGGTGGCCAGTGGTGGCCAGTGGCGGCCAGTGGTGAACATTGGTGAACAGTGGCGGCCAGTGGCGGCCAGTGGTGGCCACAGGTGGCCACAGGTGGCCACAGGTGGCCACAGGTGGCCACAGGTGGCCACAGGTGGCCACAGGTGGCCAGTGGTGGCCACAGGTGGCCAGTGGTGGCCACAGGTGGCCAGTGGTGGCCACAGGTGGCCAGTGGTGGCCACAGGTGGCCAGTGGTGGCCACAGGTGGCCAGTGGTGGCCACAGGTGGCCAGTGGTGGCCACAGGTGGCCAGTGGTGGCCAGTGGTGGCCACAGGTGGCCAGTGGTGGCCACAGGTGGCCAGTGGCGGCCAGTGGTGGCCAGTGGCAGCCAGTGGTGGGGACTGGGACTGGCTGGAGTGGTCTGGAGTCAGAGACCGCGTAGTCCGGTAACGATGCTTTGATCGACTCTGCACATTACCCGGGAATATTTAACGCCGCTTCTGGAAAGTGAGGATAAAACTTGGTATATATTTCTGGTGTGTGTTCTCCAGGCAAATATTGGTTTATGAAAAAGTGCGGGAAATTCTGAAGCTTTTTGGAAATTTGGGAAAGTAAGCAACTGTATATACTGGATTATAGAGAGCGGAGGGGAATTATAGGACTACTTTAAATGATCACCAACTCTCCCGCCGGCAGTGTTTTACTGTGGGGAAGATTGGTCGGTTGATGAAGATTAAGCCACCCAAGAGGTGGTTTACGCGGGCGTGAATATGTGGTAGTGTTGTGGAGTGAATGTTATCTTTGGTGGTGAAATGTTATACTGTGTGCTGAGCTGGCATTTATATCGTCAGTCCTTACTATGTGGCTGCTGTAATGGGCAGGATGCTGGTGGACAGTATTGATGAAGGTGTCCAGCTGCTGGACAGTATTGATGAGGGTGTCCAGCTGCTGGACAGTATTGATGAAGGTGTCCAGCTGCTGGACAGTATTGACGAGGGAGTCCAGCTGGTGGACAGTATTGACGAGGGAGTCCAGCTGGTGGACAGTATTGATGAGGGAGTCCAGCTGCTGGACAGTATTGATGAGGGAGTCCAGCTGCTGGACAGTATTGATGAGGGAGTCCAGCTGCTGGACAGTATTGATGAGGGAGTCCAGCTGCTGGACAGTATTGACGAGGAGTCCAGCTGCTGGACAGTATTGATGAGGGTGTCCAGCTGGTGGACAGTATTGATGAGGGTGTCCAGCTGGGGACAGTATTGATGAGGAGTCCAGCTGGTGGACAGTATTGATGAGGGAGTCCAGCTGGTGGACAGTATTGATGAGGGAGTCCAGCTGCTGGACAGTATTGATGAGGGTGTCCAGCTGCTGGACAGTATTGATGAGGGAGTCCAGCTGCTGGACAGTATTGATGAGGGTGTCCAGCTGGTGGACAGTATTGATGAGGGGAGTCCAGCTGCTGGACAGTACTGATGAGGGTGTCCAGCTGCTGGACAGTATTGACGAGGGAGTCCAGCTGGTGGACAGTATTGATGAGGGAGTCCAGCTGCTGGACAGTATTGATGAGGGAGTCCAGCTGCTGGACAGTATTCACGAGGGAGTCCAGGTTGGAATATTGATGGGGGTGTCCAGCTGCTGGACAGTATGATGAGGGAGTCCAGCTGCTGGACAGTATTGATGAGGGAGTCCAGCTGGGACAGTATTGATGAGGGTGTCCAGCTGCTGGACAATTGATGAGGGGTCCAGCTGCTGGACAGAATTGATGAGGGAGTCCAGCTGGTGGACAGTATTGATGACGGGTGTCAGGGTGGACAGTATTGATAGGAGTCAGCTGGTGGACAGTATTGATGAGGGTGTCCAGCTGCTGGACGTATTGATGAGGGAGTCCAGCGGTGGACAGTATTGACGAGGAGGAGTCCAGCTGGTGGACAGTATTGACGAGGGTGTCCAGCTGCTGGACAGTATGATGAGGGTGTCCAGCTGCTGGACGTATTGATGAGGGTGTCCAGCTGCTGGACAGTATTGATACGGTGTCCAGCTGCTGGACAGTATTGATGAGGGAGTCCAGCTGGTGGACAGTATTGATGAGGGTGTCAGCTGCTGGACAGTATTGATGAGGGAGTCCAGCTGGTGGACAGTATTGACGAGGGTGTCCAGCTGCTGGACAGTATTGATGAGGGAGTCCGCTCCTGGACAGTATGNAGTCTGGCAGTAGGGACCAGGTACGGTCGTTTTATCAATAACTGGTTGATAAGCAGTTTTAACATGTGGTAAATATTATCTCGACCCATATCTGCGACTCAGCCTTTAGCTTTGATGTCCGAAGGGCTCGGAGGGTGGGGGAGGTAGAGGGATGGGCAGATGAAATTCAGGAAGAGGATGCCCATTAATGTTTCAGTGTCCTTATCTTTTACCTGTAAATTCTGAATTACCTGCACGTTGTTCCGTGTTCTCTTTCTGGTGGTGGCGGGAACCGTTGGTAGGTCGGTCCCAAACTTAAAGAATAACATCAAACATTTACACAGGGAAGAGCCTTTTCCCACTAATATTTTTACTGCAACACTGGTGGTGGTCGACCACAACACTGGTCCAGTGATGGGTCGACCACAACACTGGTAGTGGTGGTCGACCACAACACTGGTACAGTGTTGTGGTCGACCACACACTGGTACAGTGGTGGTCGACCACAACACTGGTACAGTGGTGGTCGACCACAACACTGGTACAGTGATGGTCGACCACAACACTGGTACAGTGCTGTGGTCGACCACAACACTGGTACAGTGATGGTCGACCACAACACTGGTACAGTGCTGTGTCGACCACAACACCGGTACAGTGCTGTGTCGACCACAACACTGGTACAGTGCTGTGGTCGACCACAACACCGGTACAGTGCTGGTCGACCACAACACTGGTACAGTGCTGTGGTCGACCACAACACACTGGTACAGTGGTGGTCGACCACAACACTGGTACAGTGTTGTGGTCGACCACAACACTGGTACAGTGTTGTGGTCGACCACACACTGGTACACAGATGGTCGACCACAACAACGGTACAGTGGTGGTCGACCACAACACGGTACAGTGTGGTCGACCACAACATTGGTACAGGTGGTCGACCACAACACCGGTACAGTGGTGGTCGACCACAACAACGGTACAGTGATGGTCGACCACAACACGGTACACAGATGGTCGACTACAACACTGGTACACAGATGGTCGACCACAACACTGGTACAGTGATGGTCGACCACAACACTGGTACACAGATGGTCGACCACAACACTGGTACAGTGATGGTCGACACACAACACTGGTACAGTGATGGTCGACCACAACACTGGTACAGTGATGGTCGACCACAACACTGGTACACAGATGGTCGACCACAACACTGGTACACAGATGGTCGACCACAACACTGGTACACAGATGGTCGACCACAACACTGGTACACAGATGGTCGACAACAACACTGGTACACAGATGGTCGACCACAACACTGGTACACAGATGGTCGACCACAACACTGGTACAGTGATGGTCGACCACAACACTGGTACAGTGATGGTCGACAACAACACTGGTACAGTGATGGTCGACCACACACATGGTACAGTGATGGTCGACCACAACACTGGTACACAGATGGTCGACCACAACACTGGTACACAGATGGTCGACCACAACACTGGTACAGTGATGGTCGACCACAACACTGGTACACAGATGGTCGACCACAACACTGGTACACAGATGGTCGACCACAACACTGGTACAGTGATGGTCGACAACAACACTGGTACAGTGATGGTCGACCACAACACTGGTACAGTGATGGTCGACCACAACACTGGTACACAGATGGTCGACCACAACACTGGTACACAGATGGTCGACCACAACACTGGTACACAGATGGTCGACCACAACACTGGTACACAGATGGTCGACAACAACTGGTACACAGATGGTCGACCACAACACTGGTACAGTGATGGTCGACCACAACACTGGTACAGTGATGGTCGACCACAACACTGGTACAGTGATGGTCGACCACAACACTGGTACAGTGATGGTCGACCACAACACTGGTACACAGATGGTCGACCACAACACTGGTACAGTGATGGTCGACCACAACACTGGTACAGTGATGGTCGACACAACACTGGTACAGTGATGGTCGACCAACACAGGTACAGTGATGGTCGACCACAACACTGGTACACAGATGGTCGACCACAACACTGGTACAGTGATGGTCGACCACAACACTGGTACAGTGGTGGTCGACTACAACACAGGTGAGACAAAGGTGTTCCACCTCTCCCCTGAAGGTTGACACAGCTCACATATGGAGACACAGACGCTACTCCATATAAAACTTGTATCCCAATTTAACCTAAACTAATTACCTCTAACATAACCTAACTGGGTCATTCAGACTCATTAACAATACCAAAAAGAAAGGATCAAGCGCATGAAACATATTGTCGTGAGGTAATACCCTGGATATGTGATATACCACACAATGATATGTATTATTGTGTATGTTTATATGTTAACACGAGTATAACACTTGCTTCTGGCGCTGATATAACCGGTGGGTTTATATATGCGCTGTGTGGAGTATAACGAGGGAGTAGAAATATAGATAAAGGCCTGTTACCAACTACTCGCCAATTACAGAGTCTTTGGTCAAGTTTGAGCGTTAACTTGAAGCAGTTGGTGGTGGTGGTCTGTAATAGGCAGTTTGTCTTCTGCCTTAACACACACTGTGGTGCTACTTCTCGGGTGGCAGATAAATGTTTATATGAGCGCCTGTGACACTCACAAGGCCACAGAAACAACCACTGTGGTGCTACTTCTCGGGTGGCAGATAAATGTATTATATGAGCGGCTGTGAGCACTCACAAGGCCACAGAAACACCACTGTGGTGCTACTTCTCGGGTGGCAGATAAATGTATTATATGAGCGCCTGTGAGCACTCACAAGGCCACAGAAACACACACACTGGTGCTACTTCTCGGGTGGCAGATAAATGTATTATATGAGCGGCTGTGAGCACTCACAAGGCCACAGAGTAAAATCATTAGGTGTTTATGTTATCTACTCTCATAAGAAGGTTCATATCTACACATGAAGTTGTATGATGTCTGCTTCTACAACTTTACTTCTGTGCATTCCATTTGTTCACTACAATCATACTGAACAAATTCTATACAATGAATCTTTGGTTTATCTGAGTACTTTATCTCTGTATCTTTCATCAGTACCCATTTTGTCTGTTGTGGGCAGCATCCTGCGAGACCTCGACTATCACATAAATTTTGAACAATTTGTTTATGTTATTGCGAAGGGAAGAAACAATATATAATTGTTTATAGTCGAGAAGTGGGGAACCTCTTGTCATATGGAGGGCATATTGTGCCTGGAGAAGATGTCATAAACCACACCTTGTATTATGAGCTGATTACATTCACATATTCAATTTACACATTTTATTACATTCGAATATGATTACATTCAACAAATAAAACAGATCAAGTTTTAATAAATTTAACGAAAGAGTGCTATGCTCGCCATATTTACTCACATTAAAAATATTAATAATTAGAAAGGCAACACATTTTTTGAACGAAAGAAAGGAATTGGTTATATTCGTTTTGTAAATAGTCACGGAAAAAGTTATTCCGATTTTCAAGTTGAACTATTAAAGAATTGCAAGTTTTCAGTTGAGCTGTATTATATTTCTCTTGTTCATTATACAAGGTGTTTCCACAAGAATGGGGGGGGGGTAGCACCGGAGGCTGGAAGAAGAGGCCCAGTAGCCTCGGAGAATAGCACACACAACGCATTAGTGGGGATTCTTGGGGTCCCTCCAATGCAGTTTCCATGTTCTTTCGTCCTCGTCCCCCCCCCCCACCCTTCTTTTTGTGTTTTCTTTTGCTTTATTAGATATTTAAAGGTATCCAGTTATACTGTATTAACCAATATAATGAAAGGTTAAATGTTACGGAACTCTTGGAGCTCCTCAGCTTCGCAGTGCGAACCGAGGACGCAGCAGGCGTTTTCCCTCTGGACCGCCACACTGAGGCGCTGAAACAGGAAACTAGTAGCTGTTGAGTCTCTGGTGGTGTCAACGAGTCTGGAACCCAATTCTTTGAGAAAGCCCTAGGCATTCCTACCCCAGGGGCCGAGCGTCTCAGACCCAATGGGAAAAAGGTGTCTTGATTTTTCAGTTGCCTGTACAGTACTTGTTTGATTTCGCTGTTTCTCTATGATTGGCCGCCCCTCCTGCTTGATCAGCACCGAAGTGTAAGTAGGTGTCAGCAAGGGTGGAGACACATGTGTAGTCCTACACTAGTTGTTTGTCCCTCTTCCAGGGGTATATTGTGATGTCATCTGTGCGAAATGTAGGATCGTCCAGGTTTTGGGCCGTTAGGATGCTAGGTTCTCTCTCTACTGGGCACTGAGCTGAGGCAAAGGTTCTCTTGATGATGTCCTTAACTTCGTTGTCTCTTGCATACCAGCAATTGGAGCTTCCACAGTGCAACTCATGTAGTCTGTTTTGGTTACCTCCCTGTTGCAAATGCACTTGCATTCAGTATGACTTGGGGCATGAAGGCTTAAGGCCACTACTACATGAAGAGTCTTTGGTTTTAGACGCGTGCCTGTTGCAGACACCAGCACTGCCAAAAGAAAGTCCCCTACATGGGGGCACTCACCCCTCTGTGGTTGGCTCTCTCTTTATCTGATGGTTCAGCAGTGTTTTACTTAAATATCACATAAATTTTAATTTACTGTTCTAGGTCACCATACGGCTCGCTGCTCACTCTGTTTTTTGCCAATGGGGGGGAATTATAAATAGATTTTTAACAATATTTGCACGACATCCAAATGGTCATAGATAATTTTTTTTATGAGTAACCTTGTTTGGAGCTCAGAAATATATGGTGAGAATTGATGTCTCTTGCTCACGGGAACCACCTATTGTTTGGGGAGGGGGAGTGGGGGGGGGGAAGAGATGGGGGGAGGTCTGAAAGCTGTGGTGTGTTTACTGCCACTCATGAGCTCTGCGTTAGTTATGCATTCCGCGTTTTTTTTCGTCAACTCTTGCGTTTATTTTATTACATTAGTGTGCCATAAAACACTCCGGCAGTGTTCCCAGCGTCGGGTCTACAGCACAACATTATTGTGGCGAGGTCAGTAGTTGGCAAGTGTTGGCGGGAGCAGTGAGGAGGCGGGTCCCAGGCCTCCCACACTGGCCGCTCACTGGTACACCCTCTCACGGTAATGTCTGGTACACCCTCTCACGGTAATGTCTGGTACACCCTCTCACGGTAATGTCTGGTACACCCTCTCACGGTAATGTCTGGTACACCCTCTCGCGGTAATGTCTGGTACACCCTCTCACGGTAATGTCTGGTACACCCTCTCACGGTAATGTCTGGTACACCCTCTCACGGTAATGTCTGGTACACCCTCTCACGGTAATGTCTGGTACACCCTCTCACGGTAATGTCTGGTACTCCCTCTCACGGTAATGTCTGGTACACCCTCTCACGGTAATGTCTTGTACACCCTCTCATGGTAATGTCTGGTACACCCTCTCACGGTAATGTCTTGTACACCCTCTCACAGTAATGTGTGGTTAGGTGTTCCAACGGTAACACGTATTCCATCTCTCTCTTTATAACATACACGCGCGCGCGCTGAAGGGGCCAGTGGCTGAGTGGACAGCGCTTGGGGCTCGTAATCCTAGGGTCCGGGTTCGATCCCCGGCGATGGCGGAAAACAAATGGGCAGAGTTTCTTTCACCTTGATGCACCTGTTACCTAGCAGTACCTGGGAGTTAGATAGCTGCTATGGGCTGCTTTCTGGATGTGTAATTACCTAAGTGTAGTTACAGGATGAGAGCTACGCTCGTGGTGTCCCGTCTTCCCAGCACTCTTTGTCATATAACGCTTTGAAACTACTGACGGTCTTGGCCTCCTCCACCTTCCCACCTAACTTGTTCCAACCGTCTACCACTCTGTTTACAAAAATGAATTTTCTTATGTTTCTTCGGCATCTTTGTTTAGGTTGAATCTATGACCTCTTGTTCTTGAAGTTCCAGATCTCAGGAAATCTTCCCTATCAGTTTTATCAATTCCTGTTACTATTTTGTATGTAGTGATAATATAACCTCTTTTTCTTCTGTCTTCTAGTTTTGGCATATTTAATGCCTCTAACCTCTCCTGGTAGCTCTTGCCCTTCTGTTCTGGGAGCCACTTAGTAGCATATCTTTGGACCTTTTACAGTTTGTTGTTGGGCTTCATATGATATGGGCACCACACAACAGCTGCATATTCCAGCTTTGACCTAACAAAGTCGTGAATAATTTCTTTAGTATTTCGCCATCCATGTATTTAAAAGCAATTGTTGCATAGGCTCCTCGCACAACGTTCTTAATGCGGTCCTCAGGTGATAGTTTTCTATCAAGAACCACCCCTAGATCTCTTTATCATAATTTTTTTAAAGATTTCTCACATAATTTATAGGTTGTGTGGGTCTATGTTCTCCTATTTCACATTCCATAACATGGCATTAAATAACATTAAATTCCATTTGCCAAGTGCTGCTCCATATACTTATTTTGTCCAGGTCTTCTTGAAGGGCATGACAATCATCTAAGTTTTTTATCCTTCCTGTTATCTTACCATCATCAGCAAACATGTTCATATAATTCTGTATACCAACTGGTAGATCATTTATGTAGACAATAAACATCACTGGTGCAAGAACTGAACCCTGTGGTACTCCACTTGTGACATTTCTCCAGTCCGATACATTGCCTCTGATCACTGCCCTCATTTTTCTATCAGTCAGAAAATTTTTCATCCATGGTAGAAGCTTACCTGTCACCCATCCAATATTTTCCAGTTTCCAGAACAACCTCTTATGTGGAACTCTGTCGAAAGCCTTATTTAGGTTCAGATAGATGCAGTCAACCCAATCATTTCTTTCCTGTAAAATCTCTGTGGCTCGATCATAGAAACTGAGTAAATTCGATACACAGGATCTTCCAGCTCGAAAACCATACTGTCTCATATATCATTTCTCTCCAGGCGATGGAGAGAAATGATAAGAATGGAGAGAAACCCATTCAATTTATATTATTTTTTTCCAATATTTTGACTATTACACTTGTCAACGATACGGGTCTATAATTGAAGGAGGGGTCTTCCCTGCTGCCACTTTTGTAGATTGGAACTATGTTAGCCTTTTTCCACGCATCTGCTATGACTCCTGAGTAGTGAAGTGAGGACTACAACCGTGTGCGCCATCTGGCTAGGTGAGCTCATTAGAGCCAGCTGGCCATGTGGTGGGCAGGTGTCTAGCCACATAGTGTTGTAAGGGGATTTTCCGGAAGTTGGGGCGTGTCGGACGCGTGTGAGCGTCCGGTGTTTGGGTATGTGGTCAGGGAAGATTGGGGTCATGTTGTTTGGGGGGGTAGGGGAGTATGTAGGGCTATGTGGTATGTGCTAGAGTAAGAGGTATGTGGATATGTTATTAAGAGTAAATGAATGTGTATGTTTTTTTCCGTAGACTTAATCCTGTGTGTAGATAATATAGTTTGATTAATGTTGAGTCTAAGTAATGCTATGTAGAGGCTGTGTGTGTGTGTGTGTGTGTGTGTGTGTGTGTATGAGTGTGTAGGTGAGAGGGGTCCCAACATATGTTGATGGGGCAGGGGAGGGACAGGGGTGAGGGAGGGAGGGTGAGGGGAGCTCCCTCGGCGTGAGAGTGTTTAGAGCCATTTTGTGGTTTGACATTCATTATGTTTCTTCGAGCTATGCTCACGGCATGAAGTGTCAGGAGAGAGAGAGAGAGAGAGAGAGAGAGAGAGAGAGAGAGAGAGAGAGAGAGAGAGAGAGAGAGAGAGAGGAGAGGCAGGCAGTCTGTCTGTCTGTCTGTCTGTCTGTCTGTCTGTCTGTCTGTCTGTCTGTCTGTCTGTCTGTCTGACAGGAGAGGCTCTTAAGATATAAATGAGATGAGGCAGCAGTAGGCAGAGAAGGTCTGTTTTATGTAACAATGCACAGGGCTGTGACAGAGCAGCAGGACGGAAGTGGACCATTAACCTTAAGCACTTTTCGATGTCTTTAGAGTGGACTGGGAGATGCTCACTCCAGCAGGCCTCTCTTACCACTGTGGTTCCGTTAATTAGTTGAGTTCACACTTAGTGTGATAACTTCAGGGAAACTTTGGGGCTCCCAGAAAATTAATCTTGGCCCCTTTAGGAAGGAAAGCTTCTGGGGGGGGGGGATAGTATCAAGAAAATAAAGGAATAAGTTCATAGATGGTGTGATAATGAAAAAAGTATGGCAAAAATGTTTATGAAATACATTAATATGTGACAGGGCAGCATAGAGGACAGGCAGTAAGTATTAGGCTGGGATGAGATATTAGTAAGCCAGTTTAATTTAAATACTGTATAGTTTACTAGTCAACAAATAAAACCTAAAGGTGAGAGAGCTTGCCCAGCTACCAAGATTCATTACATGTAAAGTTACATTTTAAACAAAGAGTTGCCAGAATCAACTTGAGTATATAAAAAATTACTTGATGAGCATATGAGTATGCTACCTAGCTCAGTATGATGCTGACAAGCTCAGCATGCGAGTATGCTGACTAGCTCAACATACGAGTATGCTGACTAGCTCAGCATACGTGTATGCTGACTAGCTCAGCATGCGAGTATGGTGATTTGCTCTGCATGCGAGTATGATGACTAGCTCAGCCTGAGAGTGTGTTGACTAGCTCAGCATGTGAGTATGCTGACTTATATATTCACAGAATAACTATGTTCAGTGTAACTCCTGTAGCAATTTACGTCACGTTCTTAATCCTTCCCAAATCCTTGAAAAACGTCTTCACATCATCCTAAACTTGTGGATTTTGAGTGCAAATTTCCCGGGCTGTGAAGCCGTGAAGTGAGTGGTTGACTATCCACCCAACCTCACCCACACATACACAGTGTGTGGTTGACCTGTCCACCAACCTCACCCACACATACACAGTGAGTGGTTGACCTGTCCACCAACCTCACCCACACATAACAGTGAGTGGTTGACCTGTCCACCAACCTCACCCTCACATACACACAGTGAGTGGTGACCTATCCACCAACCTCACCCACACATACACAGTGAGTGGTTGATCTGTCCACCAACCTCACCCACACATACACACAGTGAGTGGTTGATCTGTCCACCAACCTCACCCCACACACACAGTGAGTGGTTGATCTGTCCACCAACCTCACCCACACATACAACAGTGAGTGGTTGACCTGTCCACCAACCTCACCCACACATACAAAGTGTGTGGTTGACGTGTCCACCAAAGGGTCCCTCACTCTCAACGTTGGGTACTACAGTTCAACGGGTGCAAGAGTATGCCTCCTCAAACACCCGGGCGTCAAAATAGAAGTCCAAAAGAATAACAAAAACAAGCAAAAGGTCGGCAGGAAACGACAAGCAGGTAGGAGAAGAAGGAGAAGAAAAACGAAACATAAGGAAAAGGAAAAAGATCCGGCACATTTGGAGAAGACAGCAGCAGGAGCATAAGGCCACAAAAGGACAGAGGACCGTCCCATGGAGCATCACACTCCAGCAGCCGACCACCAAGCCCTCACGGCGCCAACGGGCGGATGAGAAGGGGGCCTCACATACACATTATTATTTATTATTAACATCTTTACACAGACCACCAACAGGGGGGATGATGGACCACACAGCGCCCGGGAGGGTTCATACACCAGCTCAGGTCAACTATGAACATGTGTCACAAAGATCCGCCTCGTCCAAAAGCCTGTAAAATGGCTCGTTGCCAATTCCTGGATTAAATGTCAAATGGATGAAAACCAAATGATTTGTTTGTGAACACATCCTATAGTTCACCCTTCCATGCCAACCCTGAGAGTTGACCTCATATTGAGGAGGTTGTTTGTGGCGTCAAGGAGAAGAGGTTGTCAGTTAGCATCGTCTTGAACAGGTGGGTAGTTTGCTTCACCCTGAACAGGGAGAACGGGTGGCATGTTGTGTTAGTACCTCGACCCTTAATCTTTCTTAATCATTTCCTCTGCACTAATACAGGTAACGAGTTTATTCCGGTTCCTGCCTTCATCTTATTACACAATATCATGTATCCCATTACCAGCCATAAACCATTACCAGCCATTATCCCATTACCAACCATTATTATATTACCACCTATTATTCCAATGCTCTCACCCTCTCCCTCTATTATATCTCCCTCTTCCATCACATCATGCTCCTTCTCTATCAAATCATGCTCACTCACTCACTCTCTCTCTCTCTCTCTCTCTCTCTCTCTTCTCTCTCTCTCTCTCTCTCTCTCCCTCCCCCCCCCGAGGATTTACACCATACCTGGCCCTGTGATACTAGTGAGAGACACAGGACACATCCGCACCGACAGTGGTGAGGGCAGTGTGGGAACACAGTGGGGGGGGACACAGGACACAGTGGGGGGACACAGGACACAGTGGGGGGACACAGGACACAGTGGGGGGACACAGGACACAGTGGGGGGACACAGGACACAGTGGGGGGACAGGACACAGGGTGGGGGACACAGGACACAGTGGGGGGACACAGGACACAGTGGGGGGGCACAGGACACAGTGGGGGACACAGGACACAGTGGGGGGACACAGGACACATCCGCCGACCAGACAGTGGTGAGGGCAGTGTGGGAACACAGTGGGGGGACACAGGACACAGTGGGGGGCACACGGACACAGTGGGGGGACACAGGACACAGTGGGGGGAACAGGACACAGTGGGGGGACACAGGACACAGTGGGGGGACACAGGACACAGTGGGGGACACAGGACACAGTGGGGGACACAGGATACAGTGGGGGGACACAGGACACAGTGGGGGACACAGGACACAGTGGGGGGGACACAGGACACAGTGTGGGGGGACACAATAACCAGGACCAGCTCAGGGCCTGGCCGGCTCCCACACAGTAAACAGTAATGACCCCATAAAAGAGCCTTCCTGCAGGTCACGGGTGAAGGTCAACACCTCTTAAGACTCCGGGTCATCCAGTCTTGACCCTCACCGTGTCCTCGACCTCTAGATCAACAAATATTTTAGGTCAAAAGGTTTTTTTATCATATAGTTTATATCATGTTAGTAATAAGTGTACTAACATGCCATCCACTACATGATAGAGCCCAGTAGGCTCAGGAACCTGCACACCAGTTGATTGACAGTTGAGAGGCAGGACCAAAAGCCAAAACGTAACCCCTTGCAAGCCCAACTAGGTGAATACACGCGATGAGTCACAATAACGTGGCTAAAGTATGTTGACCAGACCACACACTAGAAGGTGAAGGGACGACAACGTTTTGGTCCGTCCTCAAGTCGATTGTGATGAAGATTGATTGATTGATAAAGATTAAGCCACCCAGGAGTTGGCATGGGCATGAATAGCCCGTAAGTGGTACAATTTGTTTTTTGAGTATTCCTTTTCAGTATTCTTAGTTTGCATTTAATCATCAAGCTGTTATCGCGGGGAGGATACTGCTTCATAGTCTTAATGAGGGTGTCCAGCTGCTGGACGCCTTTGTTGACCAGGAGAGTGGCTGTGTTGATGGCTTCAGGGTGGCCACTGCAAGATTCAGGAACTCTTAAAGCTCTTCTAAGGTCGTTGGTTCCTTCACATTCCATAAGATAGTGAAGTAATGGCTTTTCTGTGACAGTTTGGCAGAAGATGCACTCTCTCTGTCGGGGTTCACCAATCTCCCAGTTGCATCTGTAACCTAGACGTAGTCTATATAACCTAACTGCTATTTCCCTGTGGATTCCTTTGGGATATTTAACCTTTCTAATTTGGTTGCCTGAAGATACCATGTTGCAGAGGGCGAACCTTCAGCTATTCTCTGGTGTAGGTAGGCTTTGTTGAGGTGTGAGAGCTTTTTGGTGATGATGTTTTTAATGTTCTCTAGGCTGGGTTGAATTGTTTTATCTATCACTTGATGACGAGTTGCCAGTTTAGCAATTTCATCAGCTTTCTCATTTAATGGGATTCCAATATGGGATGGGATCCAGTTTAAGGTTATGTTGAGTCCTTTGCCTTTAGCGACTGCTCCAAGATACAAAATGGTGGTAATTATTTCCACGTTATCTTTCCACTGTTTTTGTCCTAGTATTTGAAGTGCAGCTTTTGAGTCTGTGTGTATGATGGCATTTTGAGTGTTTTGTGCAATCACATATGCGAATGCCTGTTGTATGGCAAACAGCTCAGTTTGGGTTGATGATACTAGTCCTCCCAGTCTCCAATATGCCTGTACGCTGGCCGTGCAAAGAGCAGCGCCAGCACTCTCATATTCTGTGTCCACCGATCCGTCTGTGAAGATGTGGGTGGCTCCTGCTACTGCTGTGCTATACATTTGCTCTTCTATTATGCGCCTTAGGATTGTCGGATCATAGGCAGCCTTTTTCATTGGGAGGATTGTGATGAAGTAGATGCAGGCAATAAATAGGCAAGATAGAGGTGAGGAGCAAAGTAAGGTGTAGTAGAGGGGACAGTAGTAGGAATAAGAACTGCAGAAGGCCTATTGGCCCATACGAGGCAGCTCCTGTTATAACCACCGAATGAGAATGAAATAGTAATAGGAATAAGAAGAGGATAGTAAGGGAACGTAAGGGAAAACAATGAACAGAAACGAGAGAGAAGAGAGAAAGAAAAGGAAAGAGAAAGAAAGATAAATGGAAGGGTAAGCGTGTGTTAGGTCACGATTGTTAGAAATATTAGAGCATTTAAGTATATAGTGTGAAAGGGAAGAGTCCACAGCAACAAAGCCAGGACTCAAGTTCATGTTGGGTACATTGCGTATTAGAGCCGATTCAACGAGACGGCGTCTGTGTAGAGTAGAGGCAGGAAAGATTATTTGGAGGAAGACCAATCATGGGATGATTAGAATCCCTCANTGTATACCTGGCCGCCTCCTTACCTGCCCGCTTGTTTACCTGGCGGCTTGTTTACCTGGCCGTTTGTTTACCTGGTCGCTTGTTTACCTGGCCGCTTGTTTGCATGGCCGCTTGTTTGCATGGCCGCTTGTTACCTGCCCGCTTGTTTACTTGGCTGCTTGTTTACCTGGCCGCTTGTTTACCTGGCGGCTTGTTAATCTGGCAGCTTGTTTTCCTGCCCGATTGTTTACCTGGCGGCTTGTTTACCTGGCTGCTTGTTTACCTGGTGGTTTGTTTACCTGGCTGCTTGTTACTTGGTGGTTTGTGTACCTGGCTGGTGTTTACCTGGCTGGTTGTTTACCTGGTGGTTTGTTTACCTGGCTGCTTGTTTCTGCCCGCTTGTTTACCTGGCTGCTTATTACCCTGGTCGCTTGTTTACCTGAATGCTTGTTTACTACTGAATGCTTGTTTACCTGGTCGCTTGTTTACCTGAATGCTTGTTTACCTGGCCGCTTGTTTACTTGGCTGCTTGTTTACTTGTCTGCTTGTTTACCTGGCAGTTTACCTGCCGCTTGTTTACCTGGCCACTTCCTTACCTGCCCGCTTGTTTGCATGGCGGCTTGTTTACCTGGGTGCTTGTTTACCTGGCGGCTTGTTTACCTGGCTGCTTGTTTACCTGGCTACTTGTTTACCTGCTGCTTGTTTACCTCGCTGCTTGTTTACCTGGCGGCTTGTTTACCTGGCCGCTTGTTTACCTGGCCGCTTGTTTACCTGGCAGCTTGTTTACCTGGGCGCTTGTTTACCTGTCTGCTTATTTACCTGGTCGCTTCCTTACCTGCCCGCTTGTTTACCTGGCGGCTTGTTTACCTGGCCGCTTGTTTACCTGGCCGCTTGTTTACCTGGCCGCTTGTTTACCTGGGAGCTAGTTTACCTGCCCGCTTGTTTCCCTGCCCGCTTGTTTGCCTGGCCGCTTGATTACCTGGCTGCATGTTACCTGGCCGCTTGTTTACCTGACAGGTTGTTTACCTGACAGGTTGTTTACCTGACAGGTTGTTTACCTGACTCCTTGTTTACCTCGCTGCTTGTTTACCTGGCCGCTTATTTACCTAGCCGCTTCCTTACCTGCCCGCTTGTTTACCTGCCCGCTTGTTTACCTGCCCGCTTGTTTACCTGCCCGCTTGTTTACCTGCCCGCTTGTTTACCTGCCCGCTTGTTTACTTGGCTGCTTGTTTACCTGGCCGCTTGTTTACCTGGCGGCTTGTTAATCTGGCAGCTTGTTTTCCTGCTTGATTGTTTACCTGGCGGCTTGTTTACCTGGCTGCTTGTTTACCTGGTGGTTTGTTTACCTGGCTGCTTGTTTACTTGGTGGTTTGTTTACCTGGCTGGTGTTTACCTGGCTGGTTGTTTACCTGGTGGTTTGTTTACCTGGCTGCTTGTTTTCCTGCCCGCTTGTTTATCTGGCTGCTTATTTACCTGGTCGCTTGTTACCTGAATGCTTGTTTACCTGAATGCTTGTTTACCTGTTCGCTTGTTTACCTGAATGCTTGTTTACCTGGCCGCTTGTTTACTTGGCTGCTTGTTTACTTGTCTGCTTGTTTACCTGGCAGTTTACCTGGCCGCTTGTTTACCTGGCCACTTCCTTACCTACCCGCTTGTTTACATGGCGGCTTCTTTACCTGGGTGCTTGTTTACCTGGCGGCTTGTTTACCTGGCTGCTTGTTTACCTGGCTACTTGTTTACCTGGCTGCTTGTTTACCTCGCTGCTTGTTTACCTGGCCGCTTGTTTACCTGGCCGCTTGTTTACCTGGCCGCTTGTTTACCTGGCAGCTTATTTACCTGGTCGCTTCCTTACCTGCCCGCTTCTTTACCTGGCCGCTTGTTTACCTGGCCGCTTGTTTACCTGGCAGCTTATTTACCTGTCGCTTCCTTACCTGCCCGCTTCTTTACCTGGCGGCTTGTTTACCTGGCCGCTTGTTACCTGGCCGCTTGTTTACCTGGGAGCTTGTTTACCTGCCCGCTTGTTTCCCTGCCGCTTGTTTGCCTGGCCGCTTGATTACCTGGCTGCATGTTACCTGGCCGCTTGTTTACTGACAGGTTGTTTACCTGACTCCTTGTTTATCTCGCTGCTTGTTTACCTGGCCGCTTATTTACCTAGCTGTTTGTTTACCTGGCCGCTTGTTTACCTGCCCGCTTGTTTACCTGCCCGCTTGTTTACCTGGCTGCTTGTTTACCTGGCAACTTCTTTACCTGGCCGCTTCCTTACCTGCCCGCTAGTTTACCTGCCCGCTTGTTTACCTAGCGGCTTGTTTACCTGTCTACTTGTTTACCTGCCCGCTTGTTTACCTGCCCGCTTGTTTACCTGGCTGGTTGTTTACCTGGCTGGTTGTTTACCTGGCTGCTTGTTTACCTGGCCGCTTGTTTACCTGTCCGCTTGTTTACCTGCCCGCTTGTTTACCTTCCAACTTGTTTACTTTGCCGCTTGTTTACCTGGCGGCTTGTTTACCTGGCCGCTTATTTACCTGGCGGCTTAAACTGGCCGGTTGTTTACTTGGCCGGTTGTTTACCTGGCAGCTTGTTTACCTGGCGCCTTGTTTACCTGGCGGCTTCTTTACCTGGCAGCTTGTTTATCTGGCTGCTTCTTTACATGGCTGCTTGTTTACCTGGCGGCTTGTTTACCTGGCAGCTTGTTTATCTGGCTGCTTGTTTACCTGGCAGCTTGTTACCTGGCCGCTTGTTTACCTGGCGGCTTGTTTACCTGGCGGCTTGTTTACCTGGATGCTTGTTAACTTGTCGGCTTGTTAACCTGTCGGCTTGTTTACCTGGCCGCTTGTTTACCTGGCGGCTTGTTTACCTGCCGCTTGTTTACCTGGCGGCTTGTTTACCTGGCGGCTTGTTTACCTGCACGCTTGTTTACCTGCCCGCTTGTTTACCTGCCCGCTTGTTTACCTGCCCGCTTGTTTACTTGGCGGCTTGTTTACCTGCCCGCTTGTTTACCTGGCTGGTTGTTTACCTGGCCGTTGTTTACATGGCGGCTTGTTTACCTGGCCGCTTGTTTACCTTGCCGCTTGTTTACCTGCCCGCTTGTTTACATGGCCCTTTGCTTACGTGGCCGCTTGTTTACCTGGCTGCTTGTTTACCTGCCCGCTTGTTTTACCTGGCCGCTTGTTTACCTGGCCGCTTGTTTACCTGGCCGCTTGTTTACCTGGCCGCTTGCTTACGTGGCCGCTTGTTTACCTGCCCGCTTGTTTACCTGGCCGCTTGTTTACCTGGCCGCTTGTTTACCTTGCCGCTTGTCTACCTGCTGGTTGTTTACCTGTCTGCTTGTTTACCTGGCCGCTATCTTACCTGCCCGCTTGTTTACCTGGCTGCTTGTTTACCTGGCTACTTATTTACCTGGCTGCTTGTTTACCTGGCCGCTTATTTACCTGGCCGCTTGTTTACCTGGCTGGTTGTTTACCGGCCGATTGTTTACCTGGCTGCTTGTTAACCTGGCCGCTTGTTTACCAGCCCGCTTGTTTACCTGGCTGTTGTTTACCTGGCTGGTTGTTTACCTGGCCGCTTGTTTACCTGTTGTTGTTGTTAAAGATTCGCTACCTGTAACAAGAAGTTCCAAGTAGCATGGGCTATGGTGACCCGTAGTGGATGTTGTTTGTTTACCTGGCAGCTTGTTTACCTGGCTGGTTATTTACCTGTCTGCTTGTTGACCTGGCCGCGATCTTACCTGCTCGCTTGTTTACCTGGCAGCTTGTTTACCTGGCTGCTTGTTTACCTGGCTGGTTGTTTACCTAGCCACTTGTTAACCTGGCCTCTTGTTTTCCTGCCGCTTGTTAACCTGGCGGCTTGTTTACATGGCCGCTTGTTTACTTGGCGGCTTGCTTACCTGGCCGCTTGTTTACCTGGCCGCTTGTTTACCTGCCCGCTTTTTACCTGTCCGCTTTTTACCTGTTCGCTTGTTTACCTGGCGCTTGTTTACCTGGCCGCTTGTTTACCTGGCGACTTGTTTACCTGGCCGCTTGTTTATCTGGCGGTTTTACCTGCCCGCTTGTTTACCTGGCCGGTTGTTTTCCTGGCGACTTGTTTACCTGGCCGCTTCTTTGCGTGGCCGCTTGTTTACCTGGCCGCTTGTTTACCTGCCCGCTTGTTTACTTGGCGACTTGTTTACCTGGCCGCTTGTTAACCTGGCTTGTTTACCTGGCTGCTTGTTTACCTGCCCGATTGTTTACCTGGCCGTTGTTTACCTGGCGACTTGTTTACCAAGCCGCTTATTTACGTGGCCGCTTGTTTACCTGGCTGCTTGTTTACCTGGCTGCTTGTTTACCTGGCCGCTTGTTTACCTGGCTGCTTATTTACCTGGCTGCTTGTTTACCTGGCCGCTTGTTTACCAGGCAGCTTGTTTACCTGGCTGGTTGTTTACCTGGCCGCTTGTTAACCTGGCTGGTTGTTTACCTGGCCGCTTGTTTACCTGGCCGCTTGTTTACCTGCCGCTTGTTTACCTGGCGGTTTGTTTACCTGGCCGCTTGTTTACCTGGCCGCTTGTTTACCTGGCCGCTTGTTTACCTGGCTGGTTGTTTACCTGCCTCTTGTTAACCTGGCCGCTTGTTAACCTGGCGGCTTGTTTACCTGGCGGCTTGTTTACCTGGCCGCTTGTTTACCTGGCTGGTTGTTTACCTGTCTGCTTGTTTACCTGGCCGCTATCTTACCTGCCCGCTTGTTTTCCTGGCTGCTTGTTTACCTGGCCGCTTGTTTACCTGGCCGCTTACCTGACTGCTTGTTTACCTGGCCGCTTGTTTACCTGGCTGGTTGTTTACCTGGCCGCTTGTTAACCTGGCCTCTTGTTTACCTGGCCGCTTGTTAACCTGGCCGCTTGTTAACCTGGCG
>WNGS01164324.1:70194-89450 GCA_020271785.1 Procambarus virginalis
TTGTTTACCTGGCCGGTTGTTTCTGGACTTGTTTACCTGTCCGCTTGTTTACCTGGCAGCTTGTACGCCGTTGTTTCTGCATGTTCCTGGCTGTTTACCGGCTGTTGTTTACCTGCCCGTTTAACTCCTTTTACCTGATTTACCGCCGTTTTTAGTGCCGTTGTACCGTTCGCTTGTTTACCTGGCTGCTTGTTTACCTGGCCGCTTGTTTTCCTGGCTGGCTTTTTACCTGGCCGCGTTCTGTGCTTTTACCTGCTGTTTACGGCTGCTGTTTCCTGGCCGGCTTGTTTTCCTGGCCGGCTTGTTTACCTGGCTGCTTGTTACCTGTGGTGTGTTTACCTGGCGCTTGTTTACTGTCGTTGTTTTGTTACTGCTGTTTACCTGGCCGGTTGTTTACCTGGCTGGTTGTTTTCCTGGCGGCTTGTTTTCCTGGCTGGCTTGTTTATCTGGCCGCTTATTAACCTGGCTCGTCTTGTTTACCTGAAGCCTTGTTTTACCTGGTCGCTTGTTTAACGGCGAGCTTGTTTAACCTGCCGCTTGTTTACTGGCTGCTGTTTACCTGGCTGGTTTTCCTGCCCTTGTTAACCTGGCCCGATTTACCTGGCCGCTTGTTATACCTGGCTGGTTGTTTACCTGGCCACTTACCTTTGTACCTGCCGCTTGTTTCATGGCGGTTGTTTACCTGGCTGCTTGTTATACCTGGCGGCTTGTTAACCGGCGCTTGTTTACCTGGCTACTTGTTTACCTGGCCGCTTTTATACCTGGCCGGCTTGTTTACCTGGCGGCTTGTTTACCTGGCGCTTGTTTACCTGGCCGCTTGTTTACTGGCCGCTTGTTTTACCTGGCAGCTTGTTTACCTGGCCTATTTGCCCGTTGTTTCCTGGCCCCTTGTTTACCTGGCCGCTTGTTTGACCTGCCCTACTGGCTGCTTGTTTACCTGCCGCTGTTACTGTTTGACCTGGCCGCTTGGTAAGCTTGTTACCTGGCCGCTTGTTAACCTGGCCGCTTGATTACCTGCAGGTTGTTTCTGGACGCTTGTTACTGAGCCGTTGTTTACCTGCATGGTTGTTTACCTGGCGGTTGTTTACCTGACTCGCTTGTTTACCTGGCGCTGCTTGTTTAACCTGGCCGCTTTTTACCTAGCGTGTTGTTTACTGGCCGCTTGTTTACCTGCCGCTTGTTTACCTCTGTTTACCCGCTTGTTTACCTGCCCGCTTGTTTCCCTGGCTGCTTGTTTACCTGCCTGCTTGTTTACCTGGCGAGCTTGTTTACCTGGCCGCTGTCCCTGTCTGTACCTGCCGCTAGTTTCCTCTGCTTTACCTGGCCGTTGTTTACCTGAACGGCTTGTTTACCTGTCTACTTGTTTACCTGGCTGCTGTTTACCTGGCTGCTTGTTTACCTGACCGCTTGTTTACCTGGCCGCTTGTTTACCTGTCCGCTTGTTTACCTGCCCGCTTGTTTACCTGCCCGCTGTTTACTTTGCCGCTGTTTACCTGGCGGCTTGTTTACCTGGCCGCTTGTTTACCTGGTGGCTTAAACTGGCCGGGTTGTTTACTTGGCCGGTTGTTTACCTGGCAGCTTGTTTACCTGGCGCTTTTTACCTGGCGGCTTGTTTACCTGGCAGCATGTTTTCCTGGCGGCTTGTTTATCTGGCTGCTTGTTTACCTGGCCGCTTGTTTACCTGGCAGCTTCTTTACCTGGCGGCTTGTTTACCTGGCTGCTTCTTTACATGGCTGCTTGTTTACCTGGCGGCTTGTTTACCTGGCAGCTTGTTTATCTGGCTGCTTGTTTACCTGGCTGCTTGTTTACCTGGCCGCTTGTTTATCTGGCTGCTTGTTTACCTGGCAGCTGTTACCTGGCCGCTTGTTTACCTGGCGGCTTGTTTACCTGGATGCTTGTTTACCTGGCGGGTTGTTTACCTGCCCGCTTGTTTACCTGCCCGCTTGTTTACTTGGCGGCTTGTTTACCTGCCCGCTTGTTTACCTGGCTGGTTGTTTACCTGGCCGTTGTTTACATGGCGGCTTGTTTACCTGGCCGCTTGTTTACCTTGCCGCTTGTTTACCTGCCCGCTTGTTTACATGGCCCTTTGCTTACGTGGCCGCTTGTTTACCTGGCTGCTTGTTTACCTGCCCGCTTGTTTTACCTGGCCGCTTGTTTACCTGGCCGCTTGTTTACCTGGCCGCTTGCTTACGTGGCCGCTTGTTTACCTGCCCGCTTGTTTACTGGCCGCTTGTTTACCTGGCCGCTTGTTTACCTGGCTGCTTGTTTACCTGGCTACTTATTTACCTGGCTGCTTGTTTACCTGGCCGCTTGTTTACCTGGCTACTTATTTACCTGGCTGCTTGTTTACCTGGCCGCTTGTTTACCTGGCTGGTTGTTTACCTGGCCGTTTGTTTATCTGGCTGCTTGTTAACCTGGCCGCTTGTTTACCTGGCTGGTGTTTACCTGGCCGCTTGTTTACCTGTTGTTGTTGTTAAAGATTCGCTATTGTAACAAGAAGTTCCAAGTAGCATGGGCTATGGTGAGCCGTAGTGGATGTGTTTGTTACCTGGCAGCTTGTTTACCTGGCTGGTTATTTACCTGTCTGCTTGTTGACCTGGCCGCGATCTTACCTGCTCGCTTGTTTACCTGGCTGCTTGTTTACCTGCCCGCTTGTTTACCTGGCTGCTTGTTTACCTGGCAGCTTGTTTACCTGGCTGGTTGTTTACCTGGCCACTTGTTACCTGGCCTCTTGTTTTCCTGGCCGCTTGTTAACCTGGCGGCTTGTTTACATGGCCGCTTGTTTACTTGGCGGCTTGTTACCTGGCCGCTTGTTTACCTGGCCGCTTGTTTACCTGCCCGCTTTTTATCTGTCCGCTTTTTACCTGTTCGCTTGTTTACCTGGCGGCTTGTTTACCTGGCCGCTTTTTGTCTGGCGGTTTGTTTACCTGGCCGGTTGTTTTCCTGGCGACTTGTTTACCTGGCCGCTTTTTTACGTGGCCGCTTGTTTACCTGGCCGCTTGTTTACTTGGCGACTTGTTAACCTGGCTTGTTTACCTGGCTGCTTGTTTACCTGCCCGATTGTTTAACTGGCCGGTTGTTCACCTGGCGACTTGTTTACCAGGCCGCTTATTTAAGTGGCCGCTTGTTTACCTGGTTGCTTGTTTACCTGGCTGCTTGTTTACCTGGCCGCTTGTTTACCTGGCTGCTTATTTACCTGGCCGCTTGTTTAACTGGCTGCTTGTTTACCTGCCCGCTTGTTTACCTGGCTGCTTGTTTACCTGGCCGCTTGTTTACCTGGCCGCTTGTTTACCTGGCTGGTTGCTTACCTGTCTGCTTGTTTACCTGGCCGCTATCTTACCTGCCCGCTTGTTTACCTGGCTGGTTGTTTACCTGGCCGCTTGTTTACCTGGCTGGTTGTTTACCTGGCCGCTTGTTTACCTGGCTGGTTGTTTACCTGGCCGCTTGTTAACCTGGCCGTTTGTTTACCTGGCCGTTTGTTTACCTGGCCGCTTGTTAACCTGGCGGCTTGTTTACCTGGCCGCTTGTTTACCAGGCAGCTTGTTTACCTGGCTGGTTGTTTACCTGCCGCTTGTTAACCTGGCCTCTTGTTTACCTGGCCGCTTGTTAACCTGGCGGCTTGTTTACCTGGCCGCTTGTTTACCTGGCGGTTTGTTTACCTGGCCGCTTGTTTACCTGGCTGGTTGTTTACCTGGCCTCTTGTTAACCTGGCCGCTTGTTAACCTGGCGGCTTGTTTACCTGGCTTCTTGTTTACCTGGCCGCTTGTTAACCTGGCCGCTTGTTAACCTGGCGGCTTGTTTACCTGGCGGCTTGTTTACCTGGCCGCTTGTTTACCTGGCCGCTTGTTTACCTGTCTGCTTGTTTACCTGGCCGCTATCTTACCTGCCCGCTTGTTTTCCTGGCTGCTTGTTTACCTGGCCGCTTGTTTACCTGGCCGCTTACCTGGCTGCTTGTTTACCTGGCCGCTTGTTTACCTGGCTGGTTGTGTACCTGGCCGCTTGGTAACCTGGCCTCTTGTTTACCTGGCCGCTTGTTAACCTGGCCGCTTGTTAACCTGGCGGCTTGTTTACCTGGCGCTTGTTTACCTGGCCGTTTGTTTACCTGGCTGGTTGTTTACCTGGCGGCTTGTTTACCTGCCCGCTTGTTTCCCTGGCTGCTTGTTTACCTGGCCGCTTTTTTACCTGGCGGCTTGTTTACTGGCCGCTTGTTTACCTGGCCGTTGTTACCTGGCTGGTTGTTTACCTGGCGGCTTGTTTACCTGCCCGCTTGTTTCCCTGGCTGCTTGTTTACCTGGCCGCTTGTTTCCCTGGCGGCTTGTTTACCTGGCCGCTTGTTTCCCTGGCTGCTTGTTTACCTGGCCGCTTGTTTCCCTGGCTGCTTGTTTACCTGGCCGCTTGTTTCCCTGGCGGCTTGTTTACCTGGCCGCTTGTTTCCCTGGCTGCTTGTTTACCTGGCCGCTTGTTTACCTGGCTGGTTGTTTACCTGGCTGGTTGTTTACCTGGCCGCTTGTTTACCTGTTGTTGTTGTTTAAGATTCGCTACCTGGAACAAAAGTTCCAATCAGCACGGGCTATGGTGAGCCCGTAGTGGCCTCATTTTTCCCTACGGTATACCTGCTTGTAGTGGTCAGTCTGGCAGTAGGGACCAGGTACGGTCGTTTTATCAATAACTGGTTGATAAGCAGTTTTAACAATGTGGTAATATATTCTCTCAACCCATATCTGCGACTCAGCCTTTAGCTTTGATGTCCGAATGGCTTGGAAAGGGTGGGGGAGGTAGAGGGATGGGCAGATGAAATTCAGGAAGAGGATGCCCATTAATGTTTCAGTGTCCTTATCTTTTACCTGTAAATTCTGAATTACCTGCACGTTGTTCCGTGTTCTCTTTCTGGTGGTGGCGGGAACCGTTGGGAGGTCGGTCCCAAACTTAAAGAATAACATCAAACATTTACACAGGGAAGAGCTCTTTCCCACTAATATTTTTACTGCAACACTGGTGGTGGTCGACCACAACACTGGTACAGTGATGGTCGACCACAACACTGGTACAGTGGTGGTCGACCACAACACTGGTACAGTGGCGGTCGACCACAACACTGGTACAGTGGTGGTCGACCACAACACTGGTACAGTGGTGGTCGACCACAACACTGGTACAGCGGTGGTCGACCACAACACTGGTACACAGATGGTCGACCACAACACTGGTACAGCGGTGGTCGACCACAACACTGGTACACAGATGGTCGACCACAACACTGGTACAGTGGTGGTCGACCACAACACTGGTACAGTGATGGTCGACCACAACACTGGTACAGTGGTGGTCGACCACAACACTGGTACAGTGGTGGTCGACCACAACACTGGTACAGTGATGGTCGACCACAACACTGGTACACAGATGGTCGACCACAACACTGGTACATTGGTGGTCGACCACAACACTGGTACAGTGATGGTCGACTACAACACTGGTACAGTGCTGTGGTCGACCACAACACTGGTACAGTGGTGGTCGACCACAACACTGGTACAGTGCTGTGGTCGACCACAACACCGGTACAGTGCTGTGGTCGACCACAACACTGGTACAGTGCTGTGGTCGACCACAACACTGGTACAGTGGTGGTCGACCACAACACTGGTACAGTGTTGTGGTCGACCACAACACTGGTACAGTGTTGTGGTCGACCACAACACTGGTACACAGATGGTCGACCACAACAACGGTACAGTGGTGGTCGACCACAACACTGGTACAGTGGTGGTCGACCACAACACCGGTACAGTGGTGGTCGACCACAACAACGGTACAGTGATGGTCGACCACAACACTGGTACAGTGATGGTCGACCACAACACTGGTACAGTGATGGTCGACTACAACACTGGTACAGTGATGGTCGACCACAACACTGGTACAGTGATGGTCGACCACAACACTGGTACACAGATGGTCGACTACAACACTGGTACACAGATGGTCGACTACAACACTGGTACACAGATGGTCGACCACAACACTGGTACAGTGATGGTCGACCACAACACTGGTACAGTGGTGGTCGACTACAACACAGGTGAGACAAAGGTGTTCCACCTCTCCCCTGAAGGTTGACACAGCTCACATATGGAGACACAGAAGCTACTCCATATAAAACTTGTATCCCAATTTAACCTTAACTAATTACCTCTAACATAACCTAACTGGGTCATTCAGACTCATTAACAATACAAAAAGAAAGGATCAAGCGCATGAAACATATTGTCGTGAGGTAATACCCTAGATATGTGATATACCACACAATGATACGTATTATTGTGTATGTTTATATGTTAACACGAGTATAACACTTGCTTCTGGCGCTGATATAACCGGTGGGTTTATATATGCGCTGTGTGGAGTATAACGAGGGAGTGGAAATATAGATAAAGGCCTGTTACCAACTACTCGCCAATTAACAGAGATCTTTGGACAAGTTTGAGCGTTAACTTGAAGCAGTTGGTGGTGGTGGTCTGTAATAGGCAGTTTGTCTTCTGCCTTAACACACACTGTGGTGCTACTTCTCGGGTGGCAGATAAATGTATTATATGAGCGCCTGTGAGCACTCACAAGGCCACAGAAACACACACTGTGGTGCTACTTCTCGGGTGGCAGATAAATGTATTATATGAGCGGCTGTGAGCACTCACAAGGCCACAGAAACACACACTGTGGTGCTACTTCTCGGGTGGCAGATAAATGTATTATATGAGCGGCTGTGAGCACTCACAAGGCCACAGAAACACACACTGTGGTGCTACTTCTCGGGTGGCAGATAAATGTATTATATGAGCGGCTGTGAGCACTCACAAGGCCACAGAAACACACACTGTGGTGCTACTTCTCGGGTGGCAGATAAATGTATTATATGAGCGGCTGTGAGCACTCACAAGGCCACAGAAACACACACTGTGGTGCTACTTCTCGGGTGGCAGATAAATGTATTATATGAGCGGCTGTGAGCACTCACAAGGCCACAGAAACACACACTGTGGTGCTACTTCTCGGGTGGCAGATAAATGTATTATATGAGCGCCTGTGAGCACTCACAAGGCCACAGAAACACACACTGTGGTGCTACTTCTCGGGTGGCAGATAAATGTATTATATGAGCGGCTGTGAGCACTCACAAGGCCACAGAAACACACACTGTGGTGCTACTTCTCGGGTGGCAGATAAATGTATTATATGAGCGCCTGTGAGCACTCACAAGGCCACAGAAACAACCACTGTGGTGCTACTTCTCGGGTGGCAGATAAATGTATTATATGAGCGGCTGTGAGCACTCACAAGGCCACAGAAACACACACTGTGGTGCTACTTCTCGGGTGGCAGATAAATGTATTATATGAGCGGCTGTGAGCACTCACAAGGCCACAGAAACAACCACTGTGGTGCTACTTCTCGGGTGGCAGATAAATGTATTATATGAGCGGCTGTGAGCACTCACAAGGCCACAGAAACACACACTGTGGTGCTACTTCTCGGTGGCAGATAAATGTATTAAATGAGCGGCTGTGAGCACTCACATGGCCACAGAAACACACACTGTGGTGCTACTTCTCGGGTGGCAGATAAATGTATTATATGAGCGGCTGTGAGCACTCACAAGGCCACAGAAACACACACTGTGGTGCTACTTCTCGGGTGGCAGATAAATGTATTATATGAGCGGCTGTGAGCACTCACAAGGCCACAGAAACACACACTGTGGTGCTACTTCTCGGGTGGCAGATAAATATATTATATGAGCGCCTGTGAGCACTCACAAGGCCACAGAAACACACACTGTGGTGCTACTTCTCGGGTGGCAGATAAATGTATTATATGAGCGGCTGTGAGCACTCACAAGGCCACACAGTACTATTGGCCCTTCACCCAATTGTTCGTAATTAATTACAAGTGTAAATGTTGAACTTCAGCTCTCTGTCCCCCACCTTTCAACCTTCAATCATCAGGTGTTTATGTTGTCAACTCTTATAAGAAGGTTCATATCTACACATAAAGTTGTATGATGTCTGCTTCTACAACTTCACTTTTGTGCATTCCATTTGTTCACTACAATCATACTTAACAAATTCTATACAATGAATCTTTGGTTTATCTGAGTACTTTATCTCTGTATCTTTATCAGTACCCATTTTGGCTGCTGTGGGCACCATCCTGCGAGACGTTGACTCCTATCACATAAATTTTGAACAATTTGTTTATGTTATTGCGAAGGGAAGAAACAATATATAATTTGTTGTAGTGCAGAAGTGGGGAACCTCTTGTCATATGGAGGGCATATTGTGCCTGGAGAAGATGTCATAAACCACACCTTGTATTATGAGCTGATTACATTCACATATGTAATTTACACATTTTATTACATTCGAATATGATTACATTCAAAATAAAACAGATCAAGTTATAATAAATTTAACGAAAGAGTGCTATGCTCGCCATATTACTCACATTAAAAATATTAATAATTAGAAGGCAACACATTTTTTGAACGAAAGAAAGAAATTGGTTATATTCGTTTTGCAAATAATCACGGGAAAAGTTATTCCGATTTTCAAGTTGAACTATTAAAGAATTGCAAGTTTTCAGTTGAGCTGTATTATATTTCTCTTGTTCATTATACAAGGTGTTTCCACAAGAATGGGGGGGGTAGCACAGGAGGCTGGAAGAAGAGGCCCAGTAGCCTCTTAGCACAACAAGAGAATAGCACACACACAACCATTATGGTATTCTCGTGGTCCCTCCAAATGCAGTTCCATTTTCTTTCGTCCTCCCCCCCACCACCCTTTTGTGGGTTTTTCTTTGCTTTATTATTATTAAAGGTATCCAGTTAATACTGTAGTAACCAATATATGAGGTTTAAATGTTACTGAATCTTGGAGCTCCCAATCTTCGTACGCGAACGGGACGCAGCAGGCGTTTTGTGGGAAAAACCTGCTGTGATTGATATAAGAGGAGACTACCAGAGACTTGTACTGAACTAAATTAAAAAATTACTGTATGCAAATTAATTCAACTAAAATCTCTAGCTAGGGTCGTAAATCCTAGCTCCTCTTTTCCTAATGACAGATAATGGGCTGTAAGGGGCAGGTGGGGTGAGTGAATTAGTTGATAGGTTGATTGCAGTTCCACGTCCACCTGCCAACAGGTATCTCACATCAGCTTGTATTTTATACAAGGATAAGATTTTATAAATTCAGTTATATAACTGAACACTGGCTCTGTTTAAATCAGAGATTTAAACATACACAGTCTAGCCTAGCACCTTAGCAATTAACAGCCAATACACTTATACTATAAACAACTTAAATTGTAAATTGTAAAGTATGATAAATGACCTAATATGGTCTGAGTACTGTTACTGAGTACTAAAATTATATTCAATTAAATGAACTTATATGATTACTTAAAAAATAACTAAGCAAGCAATTGTTAACTTAATTTATATATTCAAGTATATGCAATGTATATGATCAATGTATATGATTAAATACAGTCAGCTTGTTGAATCTCTTCCTACACTCTGGACACTCATGAGTATTGTTTACTTATTGTGACAATCTTCTCTGACACTGGACACTCATGAGGTTCAGAGCTTGGATAAGATTCTGCTGTACCACAATATTAATAATAAACTCACAGAAATATGAGGCGTTGCCTCGCCTTTTTACCGACTATCAGTCTTATAGAATATTAATGTTATACTAGCTTTAATTGGCCAACTAATACGCTACAGTAATAACATTCAATAAACTTAGCTGAAGCCGGGTGCCTGTCTGACAAGTGTGCCAGACTGAAGAACTCTCTTGGCGAGTTTAGGCACGATATTTTAGATTACAGCGTTGCTGTTTGACGTACGAGTAGCGTTGCTGTTGACGTACGAGTAGCGTTGCTACGGATATGGACTGCGTTGCAGAAGATAACAATGAAGATTAGGGATGAGATTAGGGATGAAGGTGGAGACCGCGTCACTAAATGCTCCACTTCACTCTTATTTACATAAATGTTCTAGGATTTTCCTTGTTGATATATTGTCCAGGTACTCCCCCAGTTCTAGAGAGTGTTCACTGGTGATAATGATATTAGATAAGGTGTCCTTGAGCTGAAAATGTTCGCTAAGGGACCGTCACGTGTACACTGTTGTGTAAACATACGCGTTCTGCCCCCGGGCTGTGGTGGGCGCTTCTCTCCCGAGATGCCCCCCCATCCCCCTTGAGGGGTTACTTACAATGAATATTGATTGATTATTTTTACAGTCTAGACTTATGATTGAGATAAGATGTGATTATAATAAAATATGATATAGGATTTAAAGATTATAAGTAGTACTTGATAATACCACTGACTCTTAATAAGGATTCGATTTTATCTCTACCGGATACTACGTCATGTTCCAATAAATTTTTAATTAACAAATCCTTCTAGAAGCTTCTGGATCCTTGAGAGAACATGCACTAAGTCACGTAGGCATCTATAGGGCCCTATGGCGTACGTGATCATAGTGGCATCATCTAGGATCAAGCTATATATTGTGAATCTATTGTGATTCTGATATGATTCTGATATGATATAGATTTGATATAGATATAGATATGATTTGATATGATATTGATATGATATAGAAATAATACATTTCTTAGATGATTATTAGATATGGTGGGTAAAAATTTCCCACATCTTCCAGAGGGAGAGAACTGGCACAGAGTCCTATACTAAGGACAGTAGTAACCATATGTATTTATTTACTCTCCATCGGATTGATAATACAAGTGCAAATTTTGCTTGCACTTTTGTGCGGCTGTCCGTTGTGGACGATTGTGCCTGTTAGGAGTCTGTGGGTCATGTGTAGTTAGAATGTCTTGAGGTCTCTCAGGATCTAACTGCAGCTGGCTCACTGATTCCATGTGGATGAGTTTGTCCAATGTCTTCAGGGAAGTTGTTCCTTTAGACAGGATCTTGACTATTCTCAAAATCCCCTGGCTATCTGGATGGACTGAGACAACTTTACCTAATGGCCAGTCAGCCCTAGGGCCATCACTGTCTACCAAGACAATATCGCCAGGTTGGAGATTAGATATATTATGTGGGACATTGGCCCCATAGTGATGTTCTCGTAGAGATGTAAGATATTCTTTTGTCCAAACATCATTCCATTTTTGGATTATGCTGGACAGATGCTTATACCCCTGAACCAACTCGCTCTGACTCACATATGAGGGATCTCTGATCTCATCATCCACTAGAGATGGTACTGGAGTCAGAAGTCTTCCATACATTAGGTGTGCAGGACTTAATGGCTCATGTTGAGTAGGATCATCAGACAAGTAAGTCAACGGCCGGTTATTCACCCTTGATTCTATTTCCGTGATTACTGTCTGGAGTTCTTGAAGATTGATTTTCTGACGGTGTAGAGATTTTCTCAAGGATCTTTTGACAGTTCCTATTAACCGTTCATAAAATCCTCCGTGCCATGGGGCTCTTGGAGGGATAAATTTCCATCTGCAATGACGCTGTTCCAGTGTGGAAGTAACTGCAGGATGGGAACAGATTTCCCGTAGACATGCTTCTCCAGCTACCAAGTTTGCTCCGTTATCTGAAATCATCAGCTTGGGGCATGATCGGCGTGCTGCGAATCTGCGGAAAGCTTGAATAAATGATTGAGCAGTCATATCGGGTGTTACCTCTAAATGTACTGCCCTGGTGGTAGCACAGGTGAACAGACAGATGTATGCCTTGATAGGTTGCTTATCTGGAGTCCCTGTTAGATATATTGCTCCTGTATAATCTACTCCGGTCGTTTCGAAAGGATGTAGATGGACCACACGTTCTTTTGGTAGAGGTGGTGGCCCTGGATAAGAGCAAGTTTTTGCATCGTACCTTCGGCATATCATGCAATTTTTCAAGATTGATTTGACTGACTGTCTTCCCTGAGGAATCCAGTACTGTTGTCTGATTTGTGTGAGTGTGTCTAACACTCCTCCATGTTTGATGATTTGTTGATGTGTATGTAACACAATCAACCTGGTGATCCAATGATTTTTTGGTAAAAGCCATGGATGCACGGTATCTAGATTAACATCTGCGTGTTTAAGTCTCCCTCCACAACGCAGAATGTTGTGATTTTCTTGGTCTATCCACAGACCGAGATTGTGTTTTAACTTATGCGGAAGATTTTCATAGTTCTTACCATAAGTTTCTGTCTGGGCTTGTCTTACCCAATAGATAAGTGCATCAGGAAAAGTGTATTTTATACCTTTTTTCCTGAGATATTGAAACACGTTCTGTGTTACATTGATTAATTTGATGAGCGAGGAGTAACGAGTACAATCCAAGACTGATATTTGAGCTTGCTGCCTGGTGGTAGTTATGGTTTGTGTCGTGATGACGTGCGGCTTTTGTTCAGGCCAACTGCCATTCACTAACCATCTAGGCCCATAAAACCAAATATCTGCCTTTGCAAATTGTTTAAACGTCATACCTCTTGATAAGAGATCAGCTGGATTATCTTTTGTTGGTACATGCAACAATTGAAAGCCTGCGGAAATTTCTTTAATTTCCGAGACGCGATTTTTTACATAGGGAGTCGGACAGTTGTCGTTTCGTACCCATTGTAAAACAGCTTCATTGTCAGACCATATAATGACATCTTTGATGTTCATGGTAGACAAGACTTGTTTGATATGCACAGCTAAGCGTGTGGCTGTTAGCAGTGCTGTTAGTTCCATCTGAGGCAAAGTCCTCTTTTTTAATGGAGCGACTCTGGCCTTAGAGGTGATAAGATATGATTGATTAGAAGTCACTAAGTAAGCACAAGCTCCAAAAGCTTTGGCTGACGAGTCTGCGAATACATGTAGTGTTACTTCATCATTTTCCTCGACTATGTGTCTCGGAAAGATTATCTTGTCGACTAAAGTTTGTTCTTGAGCCATTTCCATCCAAGCTTTTTGTAACTGGAGTGGTAGTGGATCATCCCAACCAACTTTAGACTTCCAAGCTTCTTGCACCAGTAAACGCCACTTTATAGTTAAAGGATTTAGTAGACCAAGTGGGTCAAATATTTTACTAACTTGTGAAAGCAAATCCCTTTTTGTAGCAATGCAATAATTTACTGGCACGGATTTGATCGAGATCATGTCCGAGATTAAATCCCACTCCATACCTAACACCTTTTGTGATTCTGGTACGTGATATTCAGGGTAATCTCTTGCTATTTGATTATTCAATGTTGCATTATTAGAGGCCCAAGATTGTAGTGGCATGTTGGCACCTTGTAGCTCCTTGTTGGCCTCTTGATATAATTGTAACAGTTCAGTAGTACTGTTAACTGTCCCTTGAAAATTATCTACATATAGATTCTGACTGATTTCAGCCTTATAGGGACTTGATGATTTTTTCAGATGAGTATCTAGAGTTGCTTGCAACAGAAATGGACTTGAAGTCGCGCCGAAAAGAACTGAGGAGAATCTGAAAGTCACTATAGGACTATTGATATCTTCTGGGTTCTCTACCCATAGAAACTTAGTGAAGTCTCTATCTTCTTCCTGCAAGCCGACTCTTAGAAAGGCCTTACTTATATCTGCTGAATATGCATATTTATTAAGTCTAAACTTCAACAGTATGTCATACAATTTCTGAGTTAGACTTGGACCTGTTTGCAAACAATCATTTAGACTGGTTCCTTGGGGTCCAGATTTAGAGCTACAGTTAAAAACTATCCGTAAAGGAGTTGTTTTTGATTCTCTCATTACAGCCATGTGTGGTAAAAAATGGCCTGTTTGCTTATTGTCGTGTTTCACGACTTCTATGAATTTATTCTGTAATTGTTGAGCTATAATCTCATGATAGAGTTTTAAATGCTCAGGCCTTTTTCTTAGCTTTGCTAATTGAGATTTAAATTGACTATAAGCCATGTGATAATTGGTAGGTAAGGTTTTATGGTTGATTTTCCATGGTAGCCTTACCCAGTACTGTCCATCATGATACTGTACAGTTTCTAAGTACTGATTGTATGCACAGACATCATCAGGACTTGGTTGATCAGGAATTATTCCTATAGCATCAAGTTCCCACAATTGATGTACAGATTCCAATCCATCATCAATCATGTGGGGGATTTTAAGGGGTGATTGATCTTTGCCTAGTCAGGCCATGATTACAGTTTCTGTATGATGTGATTTTTCAGGAGTTGAAGGTTCAAGATCTAGTATAGGTCCTGTCAACAATATGCCTCCTGCTGATTTGAGTATTTTCATACCCATACATTCTTCTGACAGAATGAATTGATGATAATAGTCAGCTCCAATCAGGATTCCGATATCTCCTATGTAATCCGAATCGAGCCGAGGATCTGCTAATTGAATTCCTTTTTCTTTTAGGAATTTAATAGTGGCTGCCAGACCAGTCACTTCCATTTCAGTAGGAATTTTATCAACTACTATGGCTTCGACTGTCCTTTGGGATGTACCCAGGCAGACCATGAGTTGTACTACCGGAAAGGTTCTATGACCTGAACTGGTAAAAAACCCTGATATGGATGTAGATACTTGCTTTGAAGATTTAAGTTGTAAATCTTCTGCCATCTTTTTACTGATGAAGGTTTTCTGTGAACCCTGATCAAAAAAGCCTCTAGTTTGAATACAAACTCCTTCATTACACAGTTCTAGCTGTGCAGTAGGCAATATGGCAGTTGTAACAATTTCTGTATCTGAGGCATTGACATTACTCATTACTGTACAGAATTGTACTGCTGTTGTGGTATCATCTTTTGGCTTTGCCTGAGATGAAGATTGATTATTGGAAGCAAGTGATCTGGATTGAGTGTTGATATCACCACAGAGTGCTGTGTGATGTACACTTTTATTACAATATTGGCAGTTCTGCAATTGAGTGTTACACTCACTTGTATCGTGCTTCCGTAGACAACGGATGCACCTGTTCAGAGATTTCAGTCGATTGATTCGACTGGCACGGCCTTCATAAACTGTGCATTGATAAATGCTATGTGCTTCTTGACAGAATAAGCATCTTGGGGCACTTGCTGCTCCTTTTGTCTTATCTGTCTTGGGAGCTTGATTTCCTACAGTTCTGTTAACTGTGGAGGATATAGCATAAGAGCCAACATTACTCTTTTTCCACTTTGCAGAAGAGGAGTTTTGTTGCCTTGATTTTGGACTGCCAGTTTGGACATTTTTGTTTTTGTCCGTGGATTCACTTTTAGTGATTTTTTCTTGAGATCTAAGTTTTCCTCGGCTTCGTAATCTTTGTACGTAAGCTCGAAGTCCATCAAAGATTTGGCTTTGTGATAAGATGTTGTTACAAGTATGTAACACCTGTAGGTAAGTAATTACATGCAAGTAGGTCATACAAGCATGTAACACTTGTACTCCTCCAAGGATTTCCTTAAAGGATGAATTGTATCTGTAATAATGTGTATCTACATTATTCATGATGTGATGAAGCATTTTGCTTTTTCTTTTCTCGGCTTTGCCTTTCTCTTAAGTAAGTCTCTTNAGTGAGACAACGGGAGGGTGAGACAACGGGAGAGTGAGACAACGGGAGAGTGAGACAACGGGAGGGTGAGACAACGGGAGAGTGAGACAACGGGAGGGTGAGACAACGGGAGAGTGAGACAACGGGAGGGTGAGACAACGGGAGAGTGAGACAACGGGAGAGTGAGACAACGGGAGAGTGAGACAACGGGAGGTGAGACAACGGGAGAGTGAGACAACGGGAGAGTGAGACAACAGGAGAGTGAGACAACGGAGAGTGAGACAACGGGAGAGTGAGACAACGGGAGGTGAGACAACGGGAGAGTGAGTGACAACGGGAGAGTGAGACAACGGGAAGGTGACACAACAGGAGGGTGAGACAACGGGAGGGGCGAGACAACGGGAGAGTGAGACAACGGGAGAGTGAGACAACGGGAGGGTGAGACAACGGGAGAGTGAGACAACGGGAGAGTGAGACACGGGAGAGTGAGACAACGGGAGGGTGAGACAACGGGAGAGTGAGACAACGGGAGGGTGAGACAACGGGAGAGTGAGACAACGGGAAGGTGACACAACGGGAGGGTGACACAACGGGAGGGTGACACAACGGGAGGGTGAGACAACGGGAGAGTGAGACAACGGGAGAGTGAGACAACGGGAAGGTGACACAACGGGAGGGTGAGACAACGGGAGAGTGAGACAACGGGAGAGTGAGACAACGGGAGAGTGAGACAACGGGAGAGTGAGACAACGGGAGGGTGACACAACGGGAGAGTGAGACAACGGGAGGGTGACACAACGGGAGAGTGAGACAACGGGAGGGTGACACAACGGGAGGGTGACACAACGGGAGAGTGAGACAACGGGAGAGTGAGACAACGGGAGAGTGAGACAACGGGAGGGTGAGACAACGGGAGAGTGAGACAACGGGAAGGTGACACAACGGGAGGGTGACACAACGGGAGAGTGAGACAACGGGAGAGTGAGACAACGGGAGAGTGAGACAACGGGAGAGTGAGACAACGGGAGGGTGAGACAACGGGAGGGTGAGACAACGGGAGAGTGAGACAACGGGAGAGTGAGACAACGGGAGAGTGAGACAACGGGAGAGTGAGACAACGGAGGGTGAGACAACGGGAGGGTGAGACAACGGGAGAGTGAGACACGGGAGGGTGAGACAACGGGAGGGTGACACAACGGGAGAGTGAGACAACGGTTGCCACTGTTGCCAACGACCAGTGTTGCCAACGACCAGTGTTACCAACGACCAGTGTTGCCAACGACCAGTGTTACCAACGACCAGTGTTACCAACGACCAGTCTTGCCAACCGCCAGTGTTGCCAACGACCAGTGTTGCCAACGACCAGTGTTACCAACGACCAGTGTTACCAACGACCAGTGTTGCCAACGACCAGTCTTGCCAACCGCCAGTGTTGCCAACGACCAGTGTTGCCAACGACCAGTGTTGCCAACGACCAGTCTTGCCAACCGCCAGTGTTGCCAACGACCAGTGTTGCCAACGACCAGTGTTACCAACGACCAGTGTTGCCAACGACCAGTCTTGCCAACCGCCAGTGTTGCCAACGACCAGTGTTGCCAACGACCAGTGTTACCAACGACCAGTGTTGCCAACGACCAGTCTTGCCAACCGCCAGTGTTGCCAACGACCAGTGTTACCAACGACCAGTGTCGCCAACGACCAGTGTTACCAACGACCAGTCTTGCCAACCGCCAGTGTTGCCAACGACCAGTGTTACCAACGACCAGTGTCGCCAACGACCAGTGTTACCAACGACCAGTCTTGCCAACCGCCAGTGTTGCCAACGACCAGTGTTACCAACGACCAGTGTCGCCAACGACCAGTCTTGCCAACGACCAGTGTTACCAACCGCCAGTGTTGCCAACGACCAGTGTCGCCAACGACCAGTGTTACCAACGACCAGTCTTACCAACGACCAGTGTTACCAACGACCAGTGTTACCAACGACCAGTGTTGCCAACGACCAGTGTTGCCAACGACCAGTGTTGCCAACGACCAGTGTTACCAACGACCAGTGTTGCCAACGTCCAGTGTTGCCAACGTCCAGTGTTACCAACGACCAGTGTTGCCAACGTCCAGTGTTGCCAACGACCAGTGTTGCCAACGACCAGTGTTACCAACGACCAGTGTTGCCAACGACCAGTGTTACCAACGACCAGTGTTGCCAACGACCAGTGTTGCCAACCAGTGTTGCCAACGACCAGTGTTACCAACGACCAGTGTTACCAACGACCAGTGTTGGCAACGACCAGTGTTGCCAACGACCAGTGTTACCAACGACCAGTATTCCACAGTGTGTTGGGTGGACAGAGTAACAGGGTGAAAGTGGCACCTTACAAGTGTTAATGTGTTGGGTCTTCTGTTGATTTTGGCCTGTTGTCTGTTGCTGATTATGGACCGTTGTTTCTTGAGTGTGTTTGCCTGGCAGCTTGTTTACCTAGCCGCTTGTTTACCTGGCCGCTTGTTTACCTGCCCGCTTGTTTACCTGCCCGCTTGTTTACCTGACGCTTGTTTACCTGGCCGTTTGTTTACCTGGCTGCACGTTTACCTGGCGGCTTGTTTACCTGGCTGCTTGTTTACCTGCCCGCTTGTTTACCTGACGCTTGTTTACCAGGCCGTTTGTTTACCTGGCTGCACGTTTACCTGGCAGCTTGTTTACCAGCCCACCTGTTTACCTGGCCGCTTGATTACCTGGCCGCTTGTTTACCTTGCTGGTTGTTTACCCGGCCGCTTGTTTACCTGGCTGGTTGTTTACCTGGCCGATTGTTTACCTGGCCGCTTGTTTACCTGGCTGCTTGTTTACCTGGCCGCTTGTTTACCAAGCTTCTTGTTTACCTGGCTTTTTGTTTACCTGCCCGCTTGTTTACCTGGCCGCTTGTTTACCTAGCTGCTTGTTTACCTGGCTTTTTGTTTACCTGCCCGCTTGTTTACCTGGCCGCTTGTTTACCTGGCTTTTTGTTTACCTGCCCGCTTGTTTACCTGGCCGCTTGTTTACCTAGCTGCTTGCTTACCTGGCCGCTTGTTTACCTGCCCGCTTGTTTACCTGGCCGCTTGTTTACCTGGCGGCTTGTTTACCTGGCGGCTTGCTTACCGGGCTGCATGTTTACCTGGCCGCTTGTTTACCTGGCTGCTTGTTTACCTGGCGCTTGTATACCTGGTTGCTTGTTTACCTGGCTGCATGTTTACCTGGACGCTTGTTTACCTGGCTAGTTGTTTACCTGGCGCTTGTATACCTGGCTGCTTGTTTACCTGGCCGCCTCCTTACCTGGCGGCTTGTTTACCTGGCCGTTTGTTTACCTGTCCGCTTGTTTACCTGGCCGCTTGTTTGCATGGCAGCTTGTTTACCTGCCCGCTTGTTTACCTGCCCGCTTGTTTACCTGCCCGCTTGTTTACTTGGCTGCTTGTTTACCTGGCCGCTTGTTTACCTGGCGGCTTGTTAATCTGGCAGCTTGTTTTCCTGCCCGATTGTTTACCTGGCGGCTTGTTTACCTGGCTGCTTGTTTACCTGGTGTTTTTTTTACCTGGCTGCTTGTTTACTTCGTGGTTTGTTTACCTGGCTGTTTACCTGGCTGGTTGTTTACCTGGTGGTTTGTTTACCTGGCTGCTTGTTTTCCTGCCCGCTTGTTTACCTGCTGCTTATTTACCTGGTCGCTTGTTTACCTGAATGCTTGTTTACC
>WNGS01164324.1:90450-101753 GCA_020271785.1 Procambarus virginalis
TATAGTGTCAGAACAGTTGTGTATAGTGTCCGAGCAGTGGGTGTATAGTGTCCGAACAGCGTGTGTAGTGTCCGAGCAGTGGAGTATAGTGTCCGAACAGTGGTGTACAATGGACCGAAACTGTGGTGTATAGTGTCCGAGCAGTGGTTTATAGTGTCCGAGCAGTGGTTTATAGTGTCCGAGCAGAGGTGTACAGTGTCCGAGCAGAGGTGTATGGTGTCCATGCAGTGGTGTATAGTGTCCGAGCAGTGGTCGGTCTAGGTGTTCCGACAGAGGTGTATAGTGTCCCCGCTCCCCTAAGCAGAGGTGTATGGTGTCCATGCAGTGGTGTATAGTGTCCGAGCACGTGGTGTGATAGTGTCCGAGCAGTGGTTTATAGTGTCCGAGCAGTGGTTTATAGTGTCCGAGCAGTGGTGTATAGGGTCCGAGCAGTGGGTGTATAGTGTCTGAGCAGAGGTGTATAGTGTCCCGAAGCAGAGGTTTATAGTGTCCGAGCAGTGGTTTATAGTGTCCGAGCAGTGGTGTATATTGTCCGAGAGTGGTGTATAGTGTCCGGAAAGTGGTGTATAGTGTCCGAGACAGAGTTGTATAGGGTCCGAGCAGAGTTCTATAGTGTCCGAGCAGAGGTGTATAGTGTCCGAGCAGGGTGGTGTATGGTGTCCGAGCAGTGGTGTATAGTGTCCGAACAGTGGTGTCTAGTGTCCGAGCAGTGGTGTTTAGTGTCCGAGCAGTGGTGTATAGTGTCCGAGCTAGAGGTGTATAGTGTCCGAGCAGTTGGTGTATAGTGTCCGAGCAGAGGGGTATAGTGTCCGAGCAGTGGTTTATAGTGTCCGAGCAGTGGTGTATAGTGTCCCGAAGCAGTGGGTTTGTATAGTGCCCGAGCAGTGGTGTATAGTGTCCGAGCAGTGGTGTAGTAGTGTCCGAGCAGAGTGTATAGGGTCCGAGCAGTGGTGTATAGTGTTCGAGCAGTGGTGTATAGTGTCCGAGCAGTGGTGTATAGTGTCCCGAGCAGTGTATAGTGTCCGAGCAGTGGTGTATAGTGTCCGAGGGCAGTGGTGAATAGTGTCCAAGCAGTGGTGTATAGTGCCCGAGCGAAGGTGTATAGTGTCCGAGCAGTGGTTTATAGTGTCCGAGCAGTGGTTTATAGTGTCCGAGCAGTGGTTTATAGTGTCCGAGCAGCAGTGGTGTATTGTGTCCGAGCAGTGGTGTATAGTTTCCGAGAGCAGTGGTGTATAGTGTCCACGCAGGGTGTATAGTGTTCCGAGGAGGAGGGTGTATAGTGTCCGAGCAGAGTGGTGTCGATAGGTGTCCAAGCATGGTGTATAGTGTCCGCGCAGTGGTGTATAGTGTCCGAGCAGTGGTTTATAGTGTCCGAGCAGTGGTTTATAGTGTCCGAGCAGTGGTGTATAGTGTCCGAGCAGTGGGGTATAGTGTCCGAGCAGTGGTGCATAGTGTCCGAGCAGTGGTGAATAGTGTCCGAGCAGTGGTGAATAGTGTCCGAGCAGTGGTGTATAGTGTCCGGACAGTGGTGTATAGTGTCCGAAACAATGGTGTATAGTGGTCCGAACAGTGGCTGTATAGTGTCCGAACAATGGTGTATAGTGTCCCGAACAGTGGTGTATAGTTTCCGAACAAATGGTGTATTAGTGTCCGGACAATGGTGTATAGTGTCCGAACAGTGGTGTATAGTTTCCGAACAGTGGTGTATAGTGTCCGAACAATGGGTTTATAGTGTCCGAGCAGCTGGTGTTATAGTGTCCGAACAGGTGGGTGTATAGTGTTCCGAACATGTGTGTAGGATTTCCGACAATGGTGTGTATTGTGTCCGAGCAGTGGTGTATAGTGTCCGAGCAGTGGTGTATAGTGTTCGAACAGTGGTGTATAGTGTCCGAACAATGGTGTATAGTGTCCGAAGCAGTGGTGGGTATAGGTGTCGAACAGTGGTGTAAAGTGTCCGAACAGTGGTGTATAGTGTACGAACAGTGGTGTATAGTGTTCGAGCAGTGGTGGGTGAAATTGTCCCGGACAGTGGTGGATAGGTGCCGAACAGTGGTGTTAGTGTCCGGAAAGTGGTGTATAGTGTCCGAACAGTAGTGTATAGTGGCCCGACAGTGGTGTATAGTGTCCGAACAGTGGGTGGTGTAAAGTGTCCGAACAGTGGTGTATAGTGTCCGAACAGTGGTGTATCTGGTCCGAACAGTGGTGTATAGTTTCCGAACAATGGTGTATAGTGTCCGAAACAATGGTGTATAGTGTCCGAGCAGTGGTGTATAGTGACCGAGCAGTGGTGTATAGTGTCCGAGGCAGTGGTGTATATGTGTCCGAACCCCCCAAAAAAGGTGTATAGTGTCCGAACATTGGTGTATAGTGTTCCGAGCAGTGATGTATAGTGTCCGAGCAGTGGTGAATATGGGTCCGAACAATGGTGTATAGTGTCCGAACAGTGTGTATAGTGTCGGCAAACAGTGTGGTATAGTGTCCGAACAGTCGGTGTATAGGTGTCCGAAACAGTGGTGTATAGCTGTCCGAACCGTGGTGTATAGTGTCCGAACAGTGGTGTGTATAGGTGTCAGAACAGTGGTGTATAGTGCCCGAGCAGTGGTGTATAGTGTCCGAACAGTTGTGTATAGTGTCCGAGCATTGGTGTATAGTGTCCGAACAGTGGTGTCCAATGTCGCCGAACCAGTGGTGCTATAGTGTCCGAGCAGTGTTGGTATAGTGTCCGAGCAGAGGTGTACAGTGTCCGAGCAGAGGTGTACAGTGTCCGAGCAGAGGTGTATAGTGTCCATGCAGTGGTGCATAGTGTCCGAGCAGTGAGTGTATAGTGTCCGAACAGAGGTGTATAGTGTCCGAAGGCAGAGGTGTGTATAGTGTCCATGCAGTGGTGTATAGTGTCTGCAGTTCAGGTGGTTTATAGTGTCCGAGCAGTGGTTTATAGTGTCCGAGCAGTGGTGTATAGTGTCACGAGCAGTGGTGGATAGTGTCCGAGCAGTGGTGTATAATGTCCGAGCAGAGTGGTTTATAGTGTCCGAGCAGAGGTGTATAGTGTCCGAGCAGAGGTGTATAGTGTCCGAGCTGAAGTGGTGTATAGTGTCCTCCGAGCAGTGGTGTATAGGGTCCGAGCAGTGGTGTATAGTGTCCGAGAAGTGGTGTATAGTGTCCGAGAATGGGTGTATAGTGTCCGAGAAGAGGTGTATAGTGTCCCTGAGCAGAGGTTGTTATGTGTCCAAGCAGAGGTGTATAGTGTCCAAGCAGAGGTGTATAGTGTCCGAGCGAGTGGTGTTATAGTGTCCGAGCAGTGGTATATAGTGTCCGAGCAGTGGTTTATAGTGTCCGAGCAGTGGTGTATAGTGTCCGAGCGTGGTGTATAGTGTCCGAACAGTGGTGTATAGTGTCCGAGCAGTGGTGTATAGGGTCCGAGCAGAGGTGTATAGTGTCCGAGCAGTGGGTGGTATATAGTGTCCGAGCAGTGGTTTATAGTGTCCGAGCAGTGGTGAATAGTGTCCAAGCAGTGGTGTATAGTGTCCGAGCAGTGGTTTATAGTGTCCGAGCAGTGGTTTATAGTGTCCGAGCAGTGGTATATAGTGTCCGAGCAGTGGTGTATAGTGTCCCGAGCAGTGGTGTGTATAGTGTCCGAGCAAGTGGGTGTATAGTGTCCGAACAATGGTGTTATAGTGTCCGACAGTGGTGTTAGTGTAACCGACAAATGGGGGTAAGTATATCGTGTCCGAAACAGTGGATGGTATAGTTTCCGAACAATGGTGTATAGTGTCCGAACATGGTGGTAGTAAGTGTCCGAACAGTGGTATATAGTGTCCGAACAGTGGGTGTTATAGTGTCCGACACCATGGTGTATAGTGTCCGGAGCCGTGGTGTATAGTGTCCGAACAGTGGGTGATAGTTTCCGAACAATGGTGTATAGTGTCCGAACAATGGTTGTATGTGGTCCCGCGCAGTGGTGTGTATAGTGTCCGAACAGTGGTGTATAGTGTCCCGAGCAGTGGTGGTATAGTGTCCGAACAGTTGTGTGTAGTGTCCCGAGCAGTGGAGATAGTGTCCGAACAGTGGTGTACAATGTCCCGAACAGTGGGTGTATAGTGCCCGAGCAGTGGTGTATAGTGTCCGAGCAGAAGTGTATAGTGTCCGAGCAGAGGTGTATAGTGTCCGAGCAGAGGTGTATAGTGTCCATGCAGTGGTGTATGTGTCCGAGCAGTGGTGTATAGTGTCCCGAACAGGAGGTTTATAGTGTCCGAGCAGAGGTGTATAGTGTCCGAGCAGAGGGTGTATGGTGTCCCATGCAGTGGTGCTGGTGTATAGTGGTGCAGGCTGGTCGGCTGATGTGTCCCGAAAACAGTGGTTTATAGTGTCCGAGCAGTGGTTTATAGTGTCCGAGCAGTGGTTTATAGTGTCCGAGCAGTGGTTTATAGTGTCCGAGCAGAGGTGTATAGTGTCCGAGCAGTGTGTATAGGGTCCGAGAAGTGGTGGTATAGTGTCCGAGCAGTGGGTGTATAGTGTCCGAGCAGTGGGGTATAGTGTCCGAAGAAGTGGTGTATAGTGTCGCGAAAGTGTGTATAGTAGTGTCGCGATAGAAAGTGGTGTATAGTGTCCGAGAAGTTGTGTATAGTGTCCGAGCAGTGGTGGATAGTGTCCGAGAAGTGGTGTATAGTGTCCGAGCAGAGGTGTGTATAGTTTCCGAGCAGAGTTGCATAGTGTCCAAGCAGAGGTGTATAGTGTCCCGAGCAGTGGTTTATAGTGTCCGAGCAGTGGTGTATAGTGTCCCGAACAGTGGTGTGTATTAGTGTCCCGAGCAGTGGTGTATAAGTGTCCGAGCAGTGGTGTATAGTGTCCGAGCAGTGGTGTATAGTGTCCGAGCAGGTTATAGCGTCCTAGCTATGTGTATAGTGTCCGAGCAGTGGTTTATAGTGTCCGAGCAGTGGTGAATAGTGTCCGAGCAGTGGTGAATAGTGTCCGAGCAGTGGTGTATAGTGTCCGAGCAGTGGTGTATAGTGTCCGAGCCGTTGGTTTATAGTGTCCGAGCAGTGGTGTATAGTGCCCGAGCAGTGGTGTATAGTGTCCCGGAGCAGTGGTGTTTAGTGTCCGAGCAGTGGTGTTTAGTGTCCGAGCAGTGGTGTATAGTGTCCGAGCAGTGGTGTATAGTGACCGAGCAGTGGTGTATAGTGACCGAGCAGTGGTGTATAGTGACCGAGCAGTGGTGTATAGTGACCAAGCAGTGGTGTATAGTGCCCGAGCAGAGGTGTATAGTGTCCGAGCAGAGGTGTATAGTGTCCGAGCAGTGGTGAATAGTGTCCAAGCAGTGGTGTATAGTGTCCGCGCAGCAAGGTGGTTTATAGTGTCCGAGCAGTGGTGCATAGTGTCCGAGCAGTGGTGGATAGTGTCCGAGCAGTGGTGGATAGTGTCCGAGCAGTGGTGTATAGTGTCCGAGCAGTGGGTTGTATAGTGTCCAAGTAGTGGTGTATAGAGTGTCCCAGCAGTGGTGTATAGTGTCCGCGCAGTGGTGTATAGTGTCCGAGCAGTGGGTGTATAGTGGTCCGGACAGTGGTGTATAGTGGTCCGAGCAAGTGGTGTATAGTCAGTCCGAGCAGTGGTGTATAGTGTCCCGAACAATGGGTTATAGGTGTCCGAACATGGTGTTATGTGTCCAGAACAATGTGTGGTATAGTGTCCGATCAGTGGTGTATAGTGTCCGAACAGTGGTGTATAGTGTCCAGAACAATGGTGTATAGTGTCCGAACAGTGGTGTTAATAGTGTCCGAACAATGGTGTGTAGTGTCCGACCAGTGGTGTATAGTGTTCGAGCAGTGGTGTATAGTGTTCGAGCAGTGGTGTATAGTGTTCGAACAGTGGTGTATAGTGTCTCGAACAATGGTGTATAGTGTCCGCGCAGCAGTGGTGGTAGTGTCCGAACAGTGGTGTATAGTTTCCGAACAATGGTGTATAGTGTCCGAACAATGGTATATAGTGTCCGAGCAGTGGTGTTTAGTGTCCGAGCAGTGGTGTTTAGTGTCCGAGCAGTGGTGTCTAGTGTCCGAGCAGTGGTGTTTAGTGTCCGAGCAGTGGTGTTTAGTGTCCGAGCAGTGGTGTATAGTGTCCGAACAATGGTGTGTATAGTGTCCGAGCAGTGGGTTATAGTGTCCGAACAGTGGTGGTGTATAGTGTCCGAACAGTGGGTTTCTAGTGTCCGAAGGGTCAGGCAGTGTAGTATAGTGTCCGAACAGTGTGTGTATAGTGTCCGAACAGTGGTGTATAGTGTCCGAACAGTGGTGTATAGTGTTCGAGCAGTGGTGTATAGTGTTCGAACAGTGGTGTATAGTGTCCCGAGCAGTGGGGTATAGTGTCCGAGCAGTGGTGTATATGGTACGCTCCGAACAAGTGGTGTATAGTGTCCCGAACAGTGTTTGTATAGTGTCCGAACAGTGGTGTATAATGTGTCCAGAACAGTGGTGTATAGTGTCCGAACAGTGGTGTATAGTGTCCGAACAGTGGTGTATAGGGTCTGAACAGTGGTGTATAGGGTCCGAGCAGTGGTGTATAGTTTCCGAGCAGTGGGGTATAGTGTCCGAGCAGTGGAGTATAGTGTCCGAACAGTGGTGTACAAAATGTCCGAACAGTGGTGGATAGTGGTATAAAAATTAAATGAAATATGAAAAAAAAACTTAACTCACGAAATGAACGGTATGGGTAAACAACACAGCTACAATGAACGGTATGGTAAAAAAAATAGCTCAATTTTTAAAAAAAAAAATAAAATAAATCGAAATCAGTGAAAATAAATTTATCAATGCAATCGGAGAACATTTGAAAGGAATTCGTTGACATATTTAGTATATCTTGCATGTTGCTATTATGTATGTATATTGTATGTATATAAAAACCTGCTCAAAGGCGAATGAAATGTGTACACCACTGTTCGGACACTATACACCACTGCATGGACACTATACACCACTGCATGGACACTATACACCTCTGCTCGGACACTATACACCACTGCATGGACACTATACACCACTGCATGGACACTATACACCTCTGCTCGGACACTATACACCTCTGTTCGGACACTATACACCACTGCTCGGACACTATACACCACTGCATGGACACTATACACCTCTGCTCGGACACTATACACCTCTGCTCGGACACTATACACCTCTGCTCGGACACTATACACCACTGCTCGGACACTATACACCACTGCTCGGACACTATACACCTCTGCTCGGACACTATACACCTCTGCTCGGACACTATACACCACTGTATAGTGTACAGATGTAGCACTGTTGCTACGTCTATCATTCGTAGAGCTGTAGTGTTAACTTGAGAGCGCAGCCACTCAGCTACAGGTGGGGAGGGGGTAGTAGTGGTGGCAGATCACCACCATATCTACTTTATCCTGAACATTTGGGCACCATGTGGCCGGGAGGAATATATAAATATTTGTCCACGTCGCTGCCAAACTTCCAGCTCTTCTTTACGGAGCTCTAAGTGAGGCTGAGAGCGCTCTAGAGCGCTGGATGCCAGGCGGGAGCCACAACAGCTCTGTGACTCACATCAACGAGAAGGGCGGAGACGGGATCATGTCTCCCGATCTTTAGTGGATCGTTTCCTCAAGATTTGTGAGCTAATGTCAAGATAAATTTTCGGTAATTTATTTTGTTGATAGAATTGTAGATATTCTGAAGAGATAGATTAGAGTTTGAAATTTATTGTTGCAGAGTTGCAGCCTCGTGGGGTTTACACTTGGTGGTAGTTTACACTACACTCTACTGCACTGCCCGCCACTATTGTTGCAGAGTTCCTGCCTCGTGGGGTTACACTTGGTGGTAGTTTACACTCCACTGCTCTGCCCACTACTATTGTTGCAGAGTTCCTGCCTCGTGGGGTTTACACTTGGTGGTAGTTTACACTCCACTGCTCTGCCCACCACTGTCTTGCCCCCACAGGTGCCCCGAGTCCCCCCCCCCCGCAGCCTCTGCTCCTGCTGTGTAATGTCTGCTGGTGCCCCCCACAGGTGCCCCGAGTCCCCCCCCCCCCCGCAGCCTCTGCTCCTGCTGTGTAATGTCTGCTGGTGCCCCCCACAGGTGCCCCGAGTCCCCCCCCCCCGCAGCTCTGCTCCTGCTGTGTAATGTCTGCTGGTGCCCCCCACAGGTGCCCCGAGTCCCCCCCCGCAGCCTCTGCTCCTGCTGTGTAATGTCTGCTGGTGCCCCCCAGGTGCCCCGAGTCTCCCCCCCCCCCCGCAGCCTCTGCTCCTGCTGTATGTCTGCTGTATTAACAGGTCAGCGGGTTTGGTCCCCCCCGCAGCCTCTGCTCCTGCTGTGTAATGTCTGCTGGTATTAACAGGTCAGCGGTTTGGTCCCCCCCGCAGCCTCTGCTCCTGCTGTGTAATGTCTGCTGGTATTAACAGGTCAGCGGGTTTGGTCCCCCCCGCAGCCTCTGCTCCTGCTGTGTAATGTCTGCTGTATTAAGAGGTCAGCGGGTTTGGTCCCCCCGCAGCCTCTGCTCCTGCTGTGTAATGTCTGCTGGTATTAACAGGTCAGCGGTTTTGGTTAAGAAGTGAGGTACAGTTGGGGAAGCTTGTGAGAGAGACCATTGTTGAGGGTCTGAGGCAGCTTGGTGTTATGTGTATGGTGTAGTGTACTTATCTAGTTGTGCTGGCGGGGTTGAGCTCTAGCTCTCTGGTCTGTGTGTGTGTGTGTGTATTCATCTAGTTGTGCTTGCGGGGGTTGAGCTCTAGCTCTCTGGTCTGTGTGTGTGTGTGTGTATTCATCTAGTTGTGCTGGCGGGGGTTGAGCTCTAGCTCTCTGGTCTGTGTGTGTGTGTGTATTCATCTAGTTGTGCTGGCGGGGGTTGAGCTCTAGCTCTCTGGTCTGTGTGTGTGTGTGTGTATTCATCTAGTTGTGCTGGCGGGGGTTGAGCTCTAGCTCTTTGGTCCCGCCTCTCAACTGTCAACCAACAGGTGTACAGATTCCTGTATGTACTCACCTAGTTGTGCTTGCGGGGGTTGAGCTCTGGCTCTTTCGGCCCGCCTCTCAACTGTCAACCAACAGGTGTACAGATTCCTGTATGTACTCACCTAGTTGTACTCACCTAGTTGTGCTGGCGGGGGTTGAGCTCTAGCTCTCTGGTCTGTGTGTGTGTGTATTCATCTAGTTGTATTCATCTAGTTGTGCTTGCGAGAGTTGAGCTCTGCTCTTTCGGCCCGGCTCTCAACTGTCAATCAACTGTTACTAACTACTAACTAATTATATTTCTCCCCCCCCCACACACACCCCATGAAGCAGCTCCGTAACAGCTGTCTAACTCCCAGATACCTATTTACTGCTTGATAAAAGGGCATCAGGGTGAAAGAAACTTTGCCCATTTGTTTCGGCCTGGTCCGGGAATCAAACCCGGGCCACAGAATTGCGAGTCCTGCGCGCTGTCCGCTCAGCTACCAGACCCCCAGTAGTGTGTGTGTGTACTCACCTAGTTGTGTTTGCGGGGGTTGAGCTCTGGCTCTTTGGTCCCGCCTCTCAACCGTCAATCAACAGGTGTACAGATTCCTGTATGTCGTCGTACAGACGCCGAAACGTCGTCGTCGTCATCAGGTCATTATCAACTCTTCTGGTGTGGGGTTTGGTTATCATATCTACAGCCCCGTTACTGTGACTCATCGTCTGCGTGAGAAATGAGTCGTTGCTTTATCAAAGAACGTTTGAAAGGCGGCGCTAGAAGCCTAACTCAACGCTGCAATCACGTCGAGGTGAGCACACACACACACTCGCGCGCGCGCGCGCGCGCGCACACACACACACACACACACACACACCACACACACCACACACACACACACACCCACACACACAACACACACCACACAACTATAGGAATAACAGGACACTCTAGAGCAGAGAAAGATACCAGAGTGCCAGGAATAAATATGTCAGGTTGAGAAGAGAGGCAGAAGGACATACGAAAATAACATCCCAAGCAAGGCAAAGGCTCAACCCTAAATTGTTGCACAGTCACGTCAGGAGAAAATACAACACGTAAAGGAACAGGTTATGAAATTAAGGATAGGGGCAGAAGGAATTCCGAACTGAACAAGAAATTGCAGGAGTTCTTCACTTTAGAGCAAGGAGAAGCTCCAGAGATAAGAGTGGGAGTAATTAACTATGATCCACTAGAAGAGTTTGAGGTTACAAGCGGGGAAGTAAGGGAAGCTTTTACTAGAATTGGATGTTACAAAGGCTATAGGCCCAGATGGAACCTCCCCTTGGATACTTAAGGAAGGGGTATAAGCACTGTGCCTCCACTCTCCATAGTGTATAACGAATCACTGGAAACAGGGGAAACTGACCAAGAATTTGGAAAGCGGCTAATGTATTCCCGATATTCAAGAAGGGGGGTAGACAGGAGGCACTGAACTACAGGCCAGTGTCGCCTAAACCTGCATACTATGCAAGCTGATGTAGAAGATGGCGCGAACAAAGCTAGTGGAACATCTGGAGCGAAAGAACTTTGTAACACAGCACAACATGGGTTCAGGGACGGCAAGTCCTGCCTCACAGGATTAATGAATTCTACGACCAGGCACAAAAATAAGGCAAGATGAGGGGTGGGCGGATTGCATATTTTTGGATTGGCCAGAATAAGCCTTTGACACAGTACCACACAATATGAGGCTAGTGAAAAGCTGGAGATGCAGGCAGGAGTGAAAGGGAAGGTACTCCATTGGATAAGGGAGTACCTAAGCAACTAAAAGACAGCGAGTCACTCTGAGGGTTGAGGTCTCAGATTGGCGGGGACGTTACAAGTGGAGTCCCGCAGGGTCACTCCTTGGACATATACGGCTATCTGAATATATACGTACATGATCTCCCCGAGGGTATAGAATCGTTCCCTCTCACTAGTTTGCTGATGATACAAAAAATTATGAGGAGGATAAACACAGAGGATCAGTAGTAGGAGGTTTCAAGATGACCTAGACAGACTGAGTGAATGGTCCAACGAATAGCTACTAAAGTTCAACCCGTGTAAATGGAAAGTAATGAAACTAGGCGATGGAAACAGGAGGCCAGACACAGGATACGGAATAGGAGATGAAGTACTTCATGAAACAGACAGAGAGAAAGATCTAGGAGCTGATATTACAGCCAAAACCTGTCTCCTGAAGCTCACATAAGGAAGGTATTATCTGGTAGTTCACTAGTGAAGGAAGGTATTATCTGGTAGTTCACTAGTGAAGGAAGGTATTATCTGGAAGTTCACTAGTGAAGGAAGGTATTATCTGGTAT
>WNGS01164324.1:124596-135728 GCA_020271785.1 Procambarus virginalis
GAAGCTCCAATTGCTGGTATGCAAGAGACAACGATTTAAGGACATCATCAAGAGGACTTTTGTTGCCTCAACTCAGCGCCCAGTAGAGAGAAACCTAGCATCCTAACGGCCCCAAACCGGACGATCCTACATTTCGCACAGATGACATCACAATATACCCCTGGAAGATGGGACAAACACTAGTGTAGGACTACACATGTGTCTCCACCCTGGCTGACACCTACTTACACTTCGGTGACTGATCAAGCAGGTAGGGCGGCCAATCATAGGGAAACAGCAAAATCAAACAAGTACTGTACAGCAACTGAAACAACTAAAGACACCTTGTTCCCATTGGGTCCGAGACGCTCGGCCCCTGGGGAAGGAATGCCTTGGGCTTTCTCAAACAATTGGGTTCCAGACTCGTTGACACCACCAAGACTCAACAGCTACTATTCCTGTTTCAGCGCCTCAGTGTGGCGGTCCAGAGGGGAAACGCCTGCTGCGTCCTCGGTTCGCGTTACGAAGCTGAGGAGCTCCAAGAGTTCCGTACATTTAACCTTTCATTATATTGGTTAATAGTATAACTGGATACCTTTAAATTCTAATAAAGCAAAAGAAAACACAAAAAGGGTGGGGGGGGAGGAGGACGAAAGATCAGGAAACTGCATTGGAGGGACCCCGAGAATCCCACTAATGTGTTGTGTTGCTATTCTCTTGTGTGTGCTAAGAGGCTACTGGGCCTCTCTTCCACCTCCGGTGCTACCCCCCCCCCTTCTTGTGGAAACACCTTGTATAATAAAACAAGAGAAATATAATACAGCTCAACTGAAACTTGCAATTCTTTAATAGTTCAACTTGAAAATCGGAATAACTTTTCCCGTGACTATTTGCAAAACGAATATAACCAATTCCTTTCTTTCGTTCAAAAGATGTGTTGCCTTTCTAATTATTAATATAATTAAGCGAGTAAATATGGCGAGCATAGCACCTTTCGTTAAATTTATTAAAACTTGATCTGTTTTATTTGTTGAATGTAATCATATTCGAATGTAATAAAATGTGTTACATATGTAATGTAATCAGCTGATAATACAAGGTGTGGTTTATGACATCTTCTCCAGGCACAATATGCCCTCCATATGACAAGAGGTTCCCCACTTCTCGCTATAAACAATTATATATTGTTTCTTCCCTTCGCAATAACATAAACAATTGTTCAAAATTTATGTGATAGTCGAGGTCTCGCAGGATGCTGCCCACAACAGCCAAAATGGGTACTGGATGAAAGATACAGAGATAAGTACTCAGATAAACCAAAGATTCATTGTATAGAATTTGTTCAGTATGATTGTAGTGAACAAATGGAATGCACAAAAGAAAAGTTGTAGAAGCAGACATCATACAACTTCATGTGTAGATATGAACCTTCTTATGAGAATTGACAACATAACACCTAATGATAGAACTTTGAAAGGTGGGGGACAGAGAGCTGAAGTTCAACATTTACACTTGTATAATTAAGAACAGTTCGGTGAAGGGCCAATAGTACTGTGTGGCCTTGTGAGTGCTCACAGCCGCTCATATAATACATTTATCTGCCACCCGAGAAGTAGCACCACAGTGTGTGTTCTGTGGCCTTGTGAGTGCTCACAGGCGCTCATATAATACATTTATCTGCCACCCGAGAAGTAGCACCACAGTGTGGTTTCTGTGGCCTTGTGAGTGCTCACAGGCGCTCATATAATACATTTATCTGCCACCCGAGAAGTAGCACCACAGTGTGTGTTTCTGTGGCCTTGTGAGTGCTCACAGGCGCTCATATAATACATTTATCTGCCACCCGAGAAGTAGCACCACAGTGTGTGTTTCTGTGGCCTTGTGAGTGCTCACAGGCGCTCATATAATACATTTATCACCCACCCGAGAAGTAGCACCACAGTGTGTGTTTCTGTGGCCTTGTGAGTGCTCACAGCCGCTCATATAATACATTTATCTGCCACCCGAGAAGTAGCACCACAGTGTGTGTTTCTGTGGCCTTGTGAGTGCTCACAGGCGCTCATATAATACATTTATCTGCCACCCGAGAAGTAGCACCACAGTGTGTGTTAAGGCAGAAGACAAACTGCCTATTACAGACCACCACCACCAACTGCTTCAAGTTGACGCTCAAACTTGACCAAAGATCTCTGTGAATTGGCGAGTAGTTGGTAACAGGCCTTTATCTATATTTTCCACTCCCTCGTTATACTCCACACAGCGCATATTTAAACCCACCGGTTATATCAGCGCCAGAAGCAAGTGTTATACTCGTGTTAACATATAAACATACACAATAATACATATCATTGTGCGGTATATCACATATCCAAGGTATTACCTCACGACAATATGTTTCATGCGCTTGATCCTTTCTTTTTGGTATTGTTAATGAGTCTGAGTGACCCAATTAGGTTATGGTAGAGGTAATTAGTTTAGGTTAAATTGGGATATAAGTTTTATATGGAGTAGCTTCTGTGTCTCCATATGTGAGCTGTGTCAACCTTCAGGGGAGAGGTGGAACACCTTTGTCTCACCTGTGTTGTAGTCGACCATCACTGTACCAGTGTTGTGGTCGACCATCACTGTACCAGTGTTGTGGTCGACCATCACTGTACCAGTGTTGTAGTCGACCATCTGTGTACCAGTGTTGTGGTCGACCATCACTGTACCAGTGTTGTGGTCGACCATCTGTGTACCAGTGTTGTAGTCGACCATCTGTGTACCAGTGTTGTGGTCGACCATCACTGTACCAGTGTTGTGGTCGACCATCACTGTACCAGTGTTGTGGTCGACCATCACTGTACCAGTGTTGTGGTCGACCATCACTGTACCAGTGTTGTGGTCGACCATCTGTGTACCAGTGTTGTGGTCGACCATCTGTGTACCAGTGTTGTGGTCGACCATCTGTGTACCAGTGTTGTAGTCGACCATCACTGTACCAGTGTTGTGGTCGACCATCTGTGTACCAGTGTTGTGGTCGACCATCTGTGTACCAGTGTTGTGGTCGACCATCACTGTACCAGTGTTGTAGTCGACCATCACTGTACCAGTGTTGTAGTCGACCATCACTGTACCAGTGTTGTGGTCGACCATCACTGTACCAGTGTTGTGGTCGACCATCTGTGTACCAGTGTTGTGGTCGACCATCTGTGTACCAGTGTTGTGGTCGACCATCTGTGTACCAGTGTTGTGGTCGACCATCTGTGTACCAGTGTTGTGGTCGACCATCTGTGTACCAGTGTTGTGGTCGACCATCTGTGTACCAGTGTTGTAGTCGACCATCACTGTACCAGTGTTGTGGTCGACCATCACTGTACCAGTGTTGTGGTCGACCATCACTGTACCAGTGTTGTAGTCGACCATCTGTGTACCAGTGTTGTGGTCGACCATCACTGTACCAGTGTTGTGGTCGACCATCACTGTACCAGTGTTGTGGTCGACCATCTGTGTACCAGTGCTGTGGTCGACCATCACTGTACCAGTGTTGCGGTCGACCATCACTGTACCAGTGTTGCGGTCGACCATCTGTGTACCAGTGTTGTGGTCGACCATCTGTGTACCAGTGTTGTAGTCGACCATCACTGTACCAGTGTTGTGGTCGACCATCTGTGTACCAGTGTTGTGGTCGACCATCTGTGTACCAGTGTTGTAGTCGACCATCACTGTACCAGTGTTGCGGTCGACCATCTGTGTACCAGTGTTGTGGTCGACCATCTGTGTACCAGTGTTGTGGTCGACCATCACTGTACCAGTGTTGTGGTCGACCATCACTGTACCAGTGTTGTAGTCGACCATCTGTGTACCAGTGTTGTAGTCGACCATCTGTGTACCAGTGTTGTAGTCGACCATCTGTGTACCAGTGTTGTAGTCGACCATCACTGTACCAGTGTTGTGGTCGACCATCTGTGTACCAGTGTTGTGGTCGACCATCACTGTACCAGTGTTGTAGTCGACCATCTGTGTACCAGTGTTGTAGTCGACCATCTGTGTACCAGTGTTGTGGTCGACCATCTGTGTACCAGTGTTGTAGTCGACCATCACTGTACCAGTGTTGTGGTCGACCATCTGTGTACCAGTGTTGTAGTCGACCATCACTGTACCAGTGTTGTAGTCGACCATCACTGTACCAGTGTTGTGGTCGACCATCTGTGTACCAGTGTTGTGGTCGACCATCACTGTACCAGTGTTGTAGTCGACCATCTGTGTACCAGTGTTGTAGTCGACCATCTGTGTACCAGTGTTGTGGTCGACCATCTGTGTACCAGTGTTGTAGTCGACCATCACTGTACCAGTGTTGTGGTCGACCATCTGTGTACCAGTGTTGTGGTTGACCATCTGTGTACCAGTGTTGTGGTCGACCATCTGTGTACCAGTGTTGTGGTCGACCATCTCTGTACCAGTGTTGTGGTCGACCATCACTGTACCAGTGTTGTGGTCGACTACAACAATATACCAGTGAAGTGGTCGACCATCTGTGTACCAGTGTTGTGGTCGACCATCTGTGTACCAGTGTTGTGGTTGACCATCTGTGTACCAGTGTTGTGGTCGACCATCACTGTACCAGTGTTGTGGTCGACCATCACTGTACCAGTGTTGTGGTCGACCATCACTGTACCAGTGTTGTGGTCGACCATCACTGTACCAGTGTTGTGGTCGACCATCACTGTACCAGTGTTGTGGTCGACCATCACTGTACCAGTGTTGTGGTCGACCATCACTGTACCAGTGTTGTGGTCGACCATCACTGTACCAGTGTTGTGGTCGACCATCACTGTACCAGTGTTGTGGTCGACCATCACTGTACCAGTGTTGTGGTCGACTACAACAATATACCAGTGAAGTGGTCGACCATCACTGTACCAGTGTTGTGGTCGACCACCACTGTACCGGTGTTGCGGTCGACCATCACTGTACCAGTGTTGTGGTCGACCACCACTGTACCGGTGTTGTGGTCGACCATCACTGTACCAGTGTTGTGGTCGACCATCACTGTACCAGTGTTGTGGTCGACCACCACAGTACCAGTGTTGTGGTCGACCACCACTGTACCGGTGTTGTGGTCGACCACCACTGTACCGGTGTTGTGGTCGACCGCCACTGTACCAGTGTTGTGGTCGACCGCCACTGTACCAGTGTTGTGGTCGGCCACCACTGTACCAGTGTTGTGGTCGACCACCACTACCAGTGTTGTGGTCGACCACCACTGTACCAGTGTTGTGGGACCACCACTGTACCAGTGTTGTGGTCGACCGCCACTGTACCAGTGTTGTGGTCGACCATCACTGTACCAGTGTTGTGGTCGACCATCTGTGTACCAGTGTTGTGGTCGACCACCACTGTACCAGTGTTGTGGTCGACCACCACTGTACCAGTGTTGTGGTCGACCACCACTGTACCAGTGTTGTGGTCGACCATCACTGTACCAGTGTTGTGGTCGACCATCTGTGTACCAGTGTTGTGGTCGACCATCACTGTACCAGTGTTGTGGTCGACCATCTGTGTACCAGTGTTGTAGTCGACCATCTGTGTACCAGTGTTGTGGTCGACCATCTGTGTACCAGTGTTGTAGTCGACCATCTGTGTACCAGTGTTGTGGTCGACCATCTGTGTACCAGTGTTGTGGTCGACCATCACTGTACCAGTGTTGTGGTCGACCATCTGTGTACCAGTGTTGTGGTCGACCATCACTGTACCAGTGTTGTGGTCGACCATCTGTGTACCAGTGTTGTGGTCGACCATCACTGTACCAGTGTTGTGGTCGACCATCTGTGTACCAGTGTTGTAGTCGACCATCTGTGTACCAGTGTTGTGGTCGACCATCTGTGTACCAGTGTTGTAGTCGACCATCTGTGTACCAGTGTTGTAGTCGACCATCTGTGTACCAGTGTTGTAGTCGACCATCTGTGTACCAGTGTTGTAGTCGACCATCTGTGTACCAGTGTTGTGGTCGACCATCTGTGTACCAGTGTTGTGGTCGACCATCACTGTACCAGTGTTGTGGTCGACCATCACTGTACCAGTGTTGTAGTCGACCATCTGTGTACCAGTGTTGTGGTCGACCATCTGTGTACCAGTGTTGTGGTCGACCATCACTGTACCAGTGTTGTGGTCGACCACAACACTGTACCAGTGTTGTGGTCGACCACCACTGTACCAGTGTTGTGGTCGACCGCCACTGTACCAGTGTTGTGGTCGACCGCCACTGTACCAGTGTTGTGGTCGACCACCACTGTACCAGTGTTGTGGTCGACCACCACTGTACCAGTGTTGTGGTCGACCACCACTGTACCAGTGTTGTGGTCGACCACCACTGTACCAGTGTTGTGGTCGACCACCACTGTACCAGTGTTGTGGTCGACCAACACTGTACCAGTGTTGTGGTCGACCACCACTGTACCAGTGTTGTGGTCGACCGCCACTGTACCAGTGTTGTGGTCGACCACCACTGTACCAGTGTTGTGGTCGACCACCACTACCAGTGTTGTGGTCGACCACCACTGTACCAGTGTTGTGGTCGACCACCACTACCAGTGTTGTGGTCGACCACCACTACCAGTGTTGTGGTCGACCACAACACTGTACCAGTGTTGCGGTCGACCACCACTGTACCAGTGTTGTGGTCGACCACCACTGTACCAGTGTTGTGGTCGACCACCGCTGTACCAGTGTTGTGGTCGACCAACACTGTACCAGTGTTGTGGTCGACCAACACTGTACCAGTGTTGTGGTCGACCACCACTGTACCAGTGTTGTGGTCGACCACAACACTGTACCAGTGTTGTGGTCGACCACCACTGTACCAGTGTTGTGGTCGACCACCACTGTACCGTTGTTGTGGTCGACCACCGCTGTACCAGTGTTGTGGTCGACCACCACTACCAGTGTTGTGGTCGACCACCACTACCAGTGTTGTGGTCGACCACAACACTGTACCAGTGTTGTGGTCGACCACCACTGTACCAGTGTTGTGGTCGACCACCACTGTACCAGTGTTGTGGTCGACCAACACTGTACCAGTGTTGTGGTCGACCAACACTGTACCAGTGTTGTGGTCGACCACCACTGTACCAGTGTTGTGGTCGACCACCACTGTACCAGTGTTGTGGTCGACCACAACACTGTACCAGTGTTGTGGTCGACCACAACACTGTACCAGTGTTGTGGTCGACCACCACTGTACCGTTGTTGTGGTCGACCACCGCTGTACCAGTGTTGTGGTCGACCACCACTGTACCAGTGTTGTGGTCGACCACCACTGTACCAGTGTTGTGGTCGACCACCACTGTACCAGTGTTGTGGTCGACCACCGCTGTACCAGTGTTGTGGTCGACCACAACACTGTACCGTTGTTGTGGTCGACCACCGCTGTACCAGTGTTGTGGTCGACCACAACACTGTACCAGTGTTGTGGTCGACCACCACCAGTGTTGCAGTAAAAATATTAGTGGGAAAGAGCTCTTCCCTGTGTAAATGTTTGATGTTATTCTTTAAGTTTGGGTCCGACCTACCAACGGTTCCCGCCACCACCAGAAAGAGAACACGGAACAACGTGCAGGTAATTCAGAATTTACAGGTAAAAGATAAGGACACTGAAACATTAATGGGCATCCTCTTCCTGAATTTCATCTCCGCATCCCTCTACCTCCCCCACCCTTTCCAAGCCCTTCGGACATCAAAGCTAAAGGCTGAGTCGCAGATATGGGTTGAGATAATATATTACCACATTGTTAAAACTGCTTATCAACCAGTTATTGATAAAACGACCGTACCTGGTCCCTACTGCCAGGCTGACCACTACAGGCAGGTATACCGTAGGGAAAAATGAGTCCACTACGGGCTCACCATAGCCCGTGCTGATTGGAACTTTCTGTTCCAGGTAGCGAATCTTAAACAACAACGTAGGGAAATGATGCGTAGTGTTTAGTGAATACGCGGCTCTGACTTAAAGTTATATAATTGAGTGTAGCGATACAACTACAACGATTAAGACTTCGCGTTTAATATTATCTGTAATGTTTGTTGCTTGAGCATTATGTAGCCAGGTAAACAAGCAGCCAGGTAAACAAGCAGCCAGGTAAACAAGCGGCCATGGTAAACAAGCGGCGAGGTAAACAAGCTGTCAGGTAAACAAGCCGCCAGGTAAACAAGCGGCCAGGTAAACAAGCCGCCAGGTAAACAAGCGGCGAAGTAAACAAGCTGTCAGGTAAACAAGCCGCCAGGTAAACAAGCTGTCAGGCAAACAAGCTGTCAGGTAAACAAGCCGCCAGGTAAACAAGCGGCCAGGTAAACAAGCTGTCAAGTAAACAAGCCGGCAGGTAAACAAGCGGCCAGGTAAACAAGCTGTCGGGTAAACAAGCCGCCAGGTAAACAAGCGGCCAGGTAAACAAGCTGTCAGGTAAACAATCCGCCAGGTAAACAAGCGGCCAGGTAAACAAGCCGCCAGGTAAACAAGCCGCCAGGTAAACAAGCAGCCAGGTAAACAAGCAGCCAGGTAAACAAGCCGCCAGGTAAACAAGCCGCCAGGTAAACACCAGACAGGTAAATAAGCAGCCAGGTAAACAAGCCGCCAGGTAAACAAGCGGGCAGGAAAACAAGGGGGGCAGGTAAACAAGCGGGCAGGTAAACAAGCCGCCAGGTAAACAAGCAGCCAGGTAAACAAGCTGCCAGGTAAACAAGCGGCAAAGTAAACAAGTGGGCAGGTAAACAAGGGGGTAGATAAACAAGCGGGCAGGTCAACAAGCGGGCAGGTAAACAAGCTGCTAGGTAAACAAGCCGCCAGGTAAACAAGCGGCCAGGTAAACAAGCGCCAGGAAAACAAGCTGCCAGGCAAACAAGCGGCTAGGTAAACAAGCGCCCAGGTAAACAAGCGGCCAGGTAAACAAGCTACCAGGTAAACAAGCAGCCAGGTAAACAACCGGCCAGGTAAACAAGCCACCAGGCAAACAAGTAGCCAGGTAAATAAGCGGGAAGGAAAAGCTGCCAGGTAAACAAGCGGCCAGGTAAACAAGCGCCCAGGTAAACAAGCTGCCAGGTAAACAAGTGGCCAGGTAAACAAGCAGTCAGGTAAACAAGTAGACAGTTAAACAAGCGGCTAGGTAAACAAGCTGCCAGGTAAACATGAAGCCAGGTAAACAAGTGGCCAGGTAAACAAGCGGCCAGGTAAACAAGCAGTCAGGTAAACAAGTAGCCAGGTAAACAAGCTGCCAGGTAAACATGAAGCCAGGTAAACAAGCGGCTAGGTAAACAAGCTGCCAGGTAAACAAGTGGCCAGATAAACAAGCGGGCAGGTAAACAAGCGGCCAGGTAAACAAGCGGGCAGGTAAACAAGCGGGCAGGTAAACAAGCGGCCAGGTAAACAAGCTGCCAGGTAAACAAGCTGCCAGGTAAACACACTCAAGAAACAACGGTCCATAATCAGCAACAGACAACAGGCCAAAATCAACAGAAGACCCAACACATTAACACTTGTAAGGTGCCACTTTCACACTGTTACTCTGTCCACCCAACACTCTGAGGAATACTGGTCGTTGGCAACACTGGTCGTTGGTAACACTGGTCGTTGGCAACACTGGTCGTTGGCAACACTGGTCGTTGGCAACACTGGTCGTTGGTAACACTGGTCGTTGGCAACACTGGTCGTTGGCAACACTGGTCGTTGGCAACACTGGTCGTTGGCAACACTGGTCGTTGGCAACACTGGTCGTTGGCAACACTGGTCGTTGGCAACACTGGTCGTTGGCAACACTGGTCGTTGGCAACACTGGTCGTTGGTAACACTGGTCGTTGGCAACACTGGTCGTTGGCAACACTGGTCGTTGGCAACACTGGTCGTTGGCAACACTGGTCGTTGGTAACACTGGTCGTTGGTAACACTGGTCGTTGGCAACACTGGTCGTTGGCAACACTGGTCGTTGGCAACACTGGTCGTTGGCAACACTGGTCGTTGGTAACACTGGTCGTTGGTAACACTGGTCGTTGGTAACACTGGTCGTTGGTAACACTGGTCGTTGGCAACACTGGTCGTTGGCAACACTGGTCGTTGGCAACAGTGGCAACCTTTGTGTCACCCTCCCGTTGTCTCACCCTCCCGTTGTCTCACCCTCCCGTTGTCTCACCCTCCCGTTGTCTCACCCTCCCGTTGTCTCACCCTCCCGTTGTCTCACCCTCCCGTTGTCTCACTCTCCCGTTGTCTCACTCTCCCGTTGTCTCACTCTCCCGTTGTCTCACTCTCCCGTTGTCTCACCCTCCCGTTGTCTCACTCTCCCGTTGTCTCACCCTCCCGTTGTCTCACCCTCCCGTTGTCTCACTCTCCCGTTGTCTCACTCTCCCGTTGTCTCACTCTCCCGTTGTCTCACCCTACCGTTGTCTCACCCTCCCGTTGTCTCACTCTCCCGTTGTCTCACTCTCCCGTTGTCTCACTCTCCCGTTGTCTCACCCTACCGTTGTCTCACCCTACCGTTGTCTCACTCTCCCGTTGTCTCACTCTCCCGTTGTCTCACCCTCCCGTTGTCTCACCCTCCCGTTGTCTCACCCTCCCGTTGTCTCACTCTCCCGTTGTCTCACTCTCCCGTTGTCTCACCCTCCCGTTGTCTCACCCTCCCGTTGTCTCACTCTCCCGTTGTCTCACTCTCCCGTTGTCTCACTCTCCCGTTGTCTCACTCTCCCGTTGTCTCACTCTCCCGTTGTCTCACTCTCCCGTTGTCTCACCCTACCGTTGTCTCACCCTCCCGTTGTCTCACCCTCCCGTTGTCTCACACTCCCTTGTCTCACCCTACCGTTGTCTCACCCTACCGTTGTCTCACCCTCCCGTTGTCTCACCCTCCCGTTGTCTCACCCTCCCGTTGTCTCACCCTCCCGTTGTCTCACCCTCCCGTTGTCTCACCCTCCGTTGTCTCACCCTCCCGTTGTCTCACCCTCCCGTTGTGTCACCCTCCCGTTGTGTCACCCTCCCGTTGTCTTACCCTCCCGTTGTCTCACCCTCCCGTTGTCTTACCCTCCCGTTGTCTCACCCTCCCGTTGTCTTACCCTCCCGTTGTCTTACCCTCCCGTTGTCTCACTCTCCCGTTGTCTCACTCTCCCGTTGTCTCACCCTCCCGTTGTGTCACCCTCCC
>WNGS01164324.1:137746-148531 GCA_020271785.1 Procambarus virginalis
AGGGTGTACCACACATTACCGTGAGAGGATGTACGAGACATTACCGTGAGAGGGTGTACCAGACATTACCGTGAGAGGGTGTACCAGACATTACCGTGAGAGGGTGTACCAAATATTACTGTGAGAGGGTGTACCACACATTACCGTGAGAGGGTGTACCAGACATTACCGTGAGAGGGTGTACCACACATTACCGTGAGAGGGTGTACCACACATTACCGTGAGAGGGTGTACCAGACATTACTGTGAGAGGGTGTACCAGACATTACCGTGAGAGGGTGTACCAAATATTACTGTGAGAGGGTGTACCAGACATTACCGTGAGAGGGTGTACCAGACATTACCGTGAGAGGGTGTACCAAATATTACTGTGAGAGGGTGTACCAGACATTACCGTGAGAGGGTGTACCACACATTACCGTGAGAGGGTGTACCACACATTACTGTGAGAGGGTGTACCAGACATTACTGTGAGAGGGTGTACCAGACATTACTGTGAGAGGGTGTACCAGACATTACCGTGAGAGGGTGTACCACACATTACCGTGAGAGGGTGTACCAGACATTACTGTGAGAGGGTGTACCACACATTACCGTGAGAGGGTGTACCAGACATTACCGTGAGAGGGTTACCACACATTGCCGTGAGAGGGTGTACCACACATTACTGTGAGAGGGTGTACCAGACATTACCGTGAGAGGGTGTACCAGATATTACCGTGAGAGGGTGTACCAGACATTACCGTGAGAGGGTGTACCAGACATTACCGTGAGAGGGTGTACCACACATTACCGTGAGAGGGTGTACCAGACATTACCGTGAGAGGGTGTACCACACATTACCGTGAGAGGGTGTACCAGACATTACCGTGAGAGGGTGTACCAGACATTACCGTGAGAGGGTGTACCAGACATTACCGTGAGAGGGTGTACCAGACATTACCGTGAGAGGGTGTACCAGACATTACCGTGAGAGGGTGTACCAGACATTACCGTGAGAGGGTGTACCAGACATTACCGTGAGAGGGTGTACCAGACATTACTGTGAGAGGGTGTACCAGACATTACCGTGAGAGGGTGTACCAGACATTACCGTGAGAGGGTGTACCAGACATTACCGTGAGAGGGTGTACCAGACATTACTGTGAGAGGGTGTACCAGACATTACCGTGAGAGGGTGTACCAGACATTACCGTGAGAGGGTGTACCAGTGAGCGGCCAGTGAGGGAGGCCAGGGACCCGCCTCCTCACTGCTCCCGCCAACACTTGCCAACTACTGACCTCGCCACAATAATGTTGTGCTGTAGACCCGACGCTGGGAACACTGCCCGAGTGTTTTATGGCACACTAATGTAATAAAATAAACGCAAGAGTTGACGAAAAAAGCGCCGAATGCATAACTAACGCAGAGCTCATGAGTGGCAGTAAACACACCACAGCTTTCAGACCTCCCCCATCTCTTCCCCCCCCCACTCCCCTCCCCCCCCCACTCCCCCTCCCCAAACAATAGGTGGTTCCCGTGAGCAAGAGACATAAATTCTCACCATATATTTCTGAGCTCCAAATAAGGTTACTCATAAAAAAATTCTGACCATTTGGATGTCGTGCAAATATTGTTAAAAATCTATTTATAATTCCCCCAATTGGCAAAAAACAGAGTGAGCAGCGAGCTGTATGGTGACCTAGAACAGTAAATTAAAATTCATGTGATATGCAAGTAAAACACTGCTGAACCATCAGATAAAGAGAGAGCCAACCACAGAGGGGTGAGTGCCCCCCATGTAGGGGACTTTCTTCTGGCAGTGCTGGTGTCTGCAACAGGCACGCGTCTAAAACCAAAGACCCTCCATGTAGTAGTGGCCTTAAGCCTTCATGCCTCAAGTCATACTAAATGCAAGTGCATTTGCAACAGGGAGGTAACCAAAATAGACTACATGAGTTGCACTGTGGAAGCTCCAATTGCTGGTATGCAAGAGACAGCGAAGTTGAGAACATCATCAAGAGGACTTTTGCCTCAACTCAGTGCCCAGTAGAGAGAGAACCTAGCATCCTAACGGCCCAAAACCTGGACGATCCTACATTTCGTACAGATGACATCACAATATACCCCTGGAAGATGGACAAACAACTAGTGTAGGACTACACATGTGTCTCCACCCTGGCTGACACCTACTTACACTTCGGTGCTGATCAAGCAGGTGCGGCGGCCAATCATAGGGAAACAGCAAAATCAAACAAGTACTGTACAGGCAACTGAAAAACCAAGACACCTTGATCCCATTGGGTCTGAGACGCTCGGTCCCTGGGGTAGGAGCGCCTTGGGCTTTCTCAAAGAATTGGGTTCCAGACTCGTTGACACCACCAGAGACTCAACAGCTACTAGTTTTCTGTTTCAGCGCCTCAGTGTGGCGGTCCAGAGGGGAAACGCCTGCTGCGTCCTCGGTTCGCATTGCGAAGCTTAGGAGCTGCAAGAGTTCCGTAACATTTAACCTTTCATTATATTGGTTAATACAGTATAACTGGATACCTTTAAATATCTAATAAAGCAAAAGAAAACACAAAAAGAAGGGTGGGGGGGGGGGACGAGGACGAAAGATCATGGAAACTGCATTGGAGGGACCCCGAGAATCCCCTCTAATGCATTGTGTGTGCTATTCTCCGAGGCTACTGGGCCTCTTCTTCCAGCCTCCGGTGCTACCCCCCCCCCCATTCTTGTGGAAACACCTTGTATAATGAACAAGAGAAATATGATACAGCTCAACTGAAAACTTGCAATTCTTTAATAGTTCAACTTGAAAATCGCAATAACTTTTCCCGTGACTATTTACAAAACGAATATAACGAATTTCTTTCTTTCGTTCAAAAAATGTGTTGCCTTTCTAATTATTAATATTATTAATGTGAGTAAATATGGCGAGCATAGCACTCTTTCGTTAAATTTATTATAACTTGATCTGTTTTATTTGTTGAATGTAATCATATTCGAATGTAATAAAATGTGTAAATTACATATGTGAATGTAATCAGGTGATAATACAAGGTGTGGTTTTATGACATCTTCTCCAGGCACAATATGCCCTCCATACGACAAGAGGTTCCCCACTTCTCGACTACAACAAATTATATATTGTTTCTTCCCTTCGCAATAACATAAACAAATTGTTCAAAATTTATGTGATAGGAGTCGACGTCTCGCAGGATGCTGCCCACAACAGCCAGGATGGGTACTGATGAAAGATACAGAGATAAAGTACTGAGATAAACCAAAGATTCATTGTATAGAATTTGTTAAGTATGATTGTAGTGGACAAATGGAATGCACAAAAGCAAAGTTGTAGAAGCAGACATCATACAACTTCATGTGTAGATATGAACGTTCTTATGAGAGTAGATAACATAAACACCTAATGATTGAAGGTTGAAAGGTGGGGGACAGAGAGCTGAAGCTCAACATTTACACTTGTAATTAATTACGAACAATTGGGTGAAGGGCCAATAGTACTCTGTGGCCTTGTGAGTGCTCACAGCCGCTCATATAATACATTTATCTGCCACCCGAGAAGTAGCACCACAGTGTGTGTTTCTGTGGACTTGTGAGTGCTCACAGGCGCTCATATAATACATTTATCTGCCACCCGAGAAGTAGCACCACAGTGTGTGTTTCTGTGGCCTTGTGAGTGCTCACAGGCGCTCATATAATACATTTATCTGCCACCCGAGAAGTAGCACCACAGTGTGTGTTTCTGTGGCCTTGTGAGTGCTCACAGGCGCTCATATAATACATTTATCTGCCACCCGAGAAGTAGCACCACAGTGTGTGTTTCTGTGGCCTTGTGAGTGCTCACAGGCGCTCATATAATACATTTATCTGCCACCCGAGAAGTAGCACCACAGTGTGTGTTAAGGCAGAAGACAAACTGCCTATTACAGACCACCACCACCAACTGCTTCAAGTTAACGCTCAAACTTGACCAAAGATCTCTGTGAATTGGCGAGTAGTTGGTAACAGGCCTTTATCTATATTTCCACTCCCTCGTTATACTCCACACAGCGCATATATAAACCCACCGGTTATATCAGCGCCAGAAGCAAGTGTTATACTCGTGTTAACATATAAACATACACAATAATACATATCATTGTGTGGTATATCACATATCCAGGGTATTACCTCACGACAATGTTTCATGCGCTTGATCCTTTCTTTTTGGTATTGTTAATGAGTCTGAATGACCCAATTAGGTTATGGTAGAGGTAATTAGTTTAGGTTAAATTGGGATACAAGTTTTATATGGAGTAGCGTCTGTGTCTCCATATGTGAGCTGTGTCAACCTTCAGGGGAGAGGTGGAACACCTTTGTCTCAACTGTGTTGTGGTCGACCACCTGTGTACCAGTGTTGTGGTCGACCATCTGTGTACCAGTGTTGTGGTCGACCATCTGTGTACCAGTGTTGTAGTCGACCATCACTGTACCAGTGTTGTGGTCGACCATCACTGTACCAGTGTTGTTGTCGACCACCACTGTACCAGTGTTGTGGTCGACCATTTGTGTACCAGTGTTGTGGTCGACCATCTGTGTACCAGTGTTGTGGTCGACCATCTGTGTACCAGTGTTGTGGTCGACCATCTGTGTACCAGTGTTGTGGTCGACCATCACTGTACCAGTGTTGTGGTCGACCATCACTGTACCAGTGTTGTTGTCGACCACCACTGTACCAGTGTTGTGGTCGACCATCTGTGTACCAGTGTTGTGGTCGACCATCTGTGTACCAGTGTTGTGTTCGACCATCTGTGTACCATTGTTGTTGTAGTCGACCATCTGTGTACCAGTGTTGTAGTCGACCATCTGTGAACCAGTGTTGTAGTCGACAATCACTGTACCAGTGTTGTAGTCGACCACCACTGTACCAGTGTTGTGGTCGACCATCACTGTACCAGTGTTGTAGTCGACCATCTGTGTACCAGTATTGTAGTCGACCATCACTGTACCAGTGTTGTGGTCGACCATCACTGTACCAGTGTTGTGGTCGACCATCACTGTACCAGTGTTGTGGTCGACAATCTGTGTACCAGTGTTGTGGTCGACCATCACTGTACCAGTGTTGTGGTCGACCATCACTGTACCAGTGTTGTGGTCGACCATCTGTGTACCAGTGTTGTGGTCGACCATCACTGTACCAGTGTTGTGGTCGACCATCACTGTACCAGTGTTGTGGTCGACCATCACTGTACCAGTGTTGTGGTCGACCATCTGTGTACCAGTGTTGTGGTCGACCATCACTGTACCAGTGTTGTGGTCGACCATCTGTGTACCAGTGTTGTGGTCGACCATCACTGTACCAGTGTTGTGGTCGACCATCTGTGTACCAGTGTTGTGGTCGACCATCACTGTACCAGTGTTGTGGTCGACCATCTGTGTACCAGTGTTGTGGTCGACCATCACTGTACCAGTGTTGTGGTCGACCATCACTGTACCAGTGTTGTAGTCGACCATCTGTGTACCAGTGTTGTAGTCGACCATCTGTGTACCAGTGTTGTAGTCGACCATCACTGTACCAGTGTTGTGGTCGACCATCTGTGTACCAGTGTTGTGGTCGACCATCTGTGTACCAGTGTTGTGGTCGACCATCTGTGTACCAGTGTTGTGGTCGACCATCTGTGTACCAGTGTTGTGGTCGACCATCTGTGTACCAGTGTTGTGGTCGACCATCACTGTACCAGTGTTGTGGTCGACCATCTGTGTACCAGTGTTGTGGTCGACCATCTGAGTACCAGTGTTGTGGTCGACCATCACTGTACCAGTGTTGTGGTCGACCATCACTGTACCAGTGTTGTGGTCGACCATCACTGTACCAGTGTTGTGGTCGACCACAACAATGTACCAGTGTTGTGGTCGACCATCTGTGTACCAGTGTTGTGGTCGACCACCACGAACCAGTGTTGTGGTCGACCACCACTGTACCAGTGTTGTGGTCGACCATCTGTGTACCAGTGTTGTGGTCGACCACCACTGTACCAGTGTTGTGGTCGACCACCACTGTACCAGTGTTGTGGTCGACCACCACTGTACCAGTGTTGTGGTCGACCACAACACTGTACCGTTGTTGCGGTCGACCACAACACTGTACCGTTGTTGTGGTCGACCACCACTGTACCAGTGTTGTGGTCGACCACCACTGTACCAGTGTTGTGGTCGACCACCACTGTACCAGTGTTGTGGTCGACCACCACTGTACCAGTGTTGTGGTCGACCACCACTGTACCAGTGTTGTGGTCGACCACCACTGTACCAGTGTTGTGGTCGACCACCACTGTACCAGTGTTGTGGTCGACCACCACTGTACCAGTGTTGTGGTCGACCACCACTGTACCAGTGTTGTGGTCGACCACCACTGTACCAGTGTTGTGGTCGACCACACTGTACCAGTGTTGTGGTCGACCACCACTGTACCAGTGTTGTGGTCGACCACCACTGTACCAGTGTTGTGGTCGACCACCACTGTACCAGTGTTGTGGTCGACCACCACTGTACCAGTGTTGTGGTCGACCACCACTGTACCAGTGTTGTGGTCGACCACCACTGTACCAGTGTTGTGGTCGACCACCACTGTACCAGTGTTGTGGTCGACCACCACTGTACCAGTGTTGTGGTCGACCACCACTGTACCAGTGTTGTGGTCGACCACCACTGTACCAGTGTTGTGGTCGACCACCACTGTACCAGTGTTGTGGTCGACCACAACACTGTACAGTGTTGTGGTCGACCACAACACTGTACCAGTGTTGTGGTCGACCACCACCAGTGTTGCAGTAAAAATATTAGTGGGAAAGAGCTCTTCCCTGTGTAAATGTTTGATGTTATTCTTTAAGTTTGGGTCCGACCTACCAACGGTTCCCGCCACCACCAGAAAGAGAACACGGAACAACGTGCAGGTAATTCAGAATTTACAGGTAAAAGATAAGGACACTGAAACATTAATGGGCATCCTCTTCCTGAATTTCATCTGCCCATCCCTCTACCTCCCCCACCCTTTCCGAGCCCTTCGGACATCAAAGCTAAAGGCTGAGTCGCAGATATGGGTTGAGATAATATATTACCACATTGTTAAAACTGCTTATCAACCAGTTATTGATAAAACGACCGTACCTGGTCCCTACTGCCAGGCTGACCACTACAGGCAGGTATACCGTAGGGAAAAAAGTCCACTACGGGCTCACCATAGCCCGTGCTGATTGGAACTTTTGTTCCAGGTAGCGAATCTTAAACAACATCACGTAGGGAAATGATGCGTAGTGTTTAGTGAATACGCGGCTCTGACTTAGTTATATAGTTGACTCTGGCGATACAACTACAACGATTAAGACTTCGCGTTTAATATTATCTGTAATGTTTGTTGTTGAGCATTATGTAGCCAGGTAAACAAGCAGCCAGGTAAACAAGCGGCCAGGTAAACAAGCGGCCAGGTAAACAAGCGGCCAGGTAAACAAGCGGCCAGGTAAACAAGCGGCCAGGTAAACAAGCGGCCAGGTAAACAAGCGGCGAGGTAAACAAGCCGCCAGGTAAACAAGCGGCCAGGTAAACAAGCTGTCAGGTAAACAAGCTGTCAGGTAAACAAGCCGCCAGGTAAACAAGCGGCCAGGTAAACAAGCGGCCAGGTAAACAAGCGGCCAGGTAAACAAGCCGCCAGGTAAACAAGCGGCGAGGTAAACAAGCTGTCAGGTAAACAAGCCGCCAGGTAAACAAGCGGCCAGGTAAACAAGCTGTCAGGTAAACAAGCTGTCAGGTAAACAAGCCGCCAGGTAAACAAGCGGCCAGGTAAACAAGGTATCAAGTAAACAAGCCGCCAGGTAAACAAGCGGCCAGGTAAACAAGCTGTCGGTAAACAAGCCGCCAGGTAAACAAGCTGTCAGGTAAACAATCCGCCAGGTAAACAAGCGGCCAGGTAAACAAGCCGCCAGGTAAACAAGCCGCCAGGTAAACAAGCCGCCAGGTAAACAAGCCGCCAGGTAAACAAGCCGCCAGGTAAACAAGCCGCCAGGTAAACAAGCCGCCAGGTAAACACCAGATAGGTAAACAAGCAGCCAGGTAAACAAGCGGCCAGGTAAACAAGCCGCCAAGTAAACAAGCGGGCAGGAAAACAAGGGGGCAGGTAAACAAGCGGCAGGTAAACAAGCCGCCAGGTAAACAAGCAGCCAGGTAAACAAGCTGCCAGGTAAACAAGCGGCAAATAAACAAGTGGGCAGGTAAACAAGGGGGTAGATAAACAAGCGGGCAGGTAAACAAGCGGGCAGGTCAAAAAGCGGGCAGGTAAACAAGCTGCCAGATAAACAAGCGGCCAGGCAAACAAGCGGCCAGGTAAACAAGCGGCCAGGTAAACAAGCGGCCAGGTAAACAAGCTACCAGGTAAACAAGCAGCCAGGTAAACAACCGGCCAGGTAAACAAGCCACCAGGCAAACAAGTAGCCAGGTAAATAAGCGGGAAGGAAAACAAGCTGCCAGGTAAACAAGCGGCCAGGTAAACAAGCTGCCAGGTAAACAAGTGGCCAGGTAAACAAGCGGCCAGGTAAACAAGCAGTCAGGTAAACAAGTAGACAGTTAAACAAGCGGCTAGGTAAACAAGCTGCCAGGTAAACATGCAGCCAGGTAAACAAGCGGCCAGGTAAACAAGCAGTCAGGTAAACAAGTAGCCAGGTAAACAAGCTGCCAGGTAAACATGAAGCCAGGTAAACAAGTGGCCAGGTAAACAAGCGGCCAGGTAAACAAGTGGCCAGGTAAACACACTCAAGAAACAACGGTCCATAATCAGCAACAGACAACAGGCCAAAATCAACAGAAGACCCAACACATTAACACTTGTAAGGTGCCACTTTCACACTGTTACTCTGTCCACCCAACACTGAGGAACACTGGTCGTTGGTAACACTGGTCGTTGGTAACACTGGTCGTTGGCAACACTGGTCGTTGGTAACACTGGTCGTTGGTAACACTGGTCGTTGGCAACACTGGTCGTTGGTAACACTGGTCGTTGGCAACACTGGTCGTTGGTAACACTGGTCGTTGGCAACACTGGTCGTTGGCAACACTGGTCGTTGGCAACACTGGTCGTTGGTAACACTGGTCGTTGGCAACACTGGTCGTTGGCAACACTGGTCGTTGGCAACACTGGTCGTTGGTAACAGTGGCAACCGTTGTCTCACCCTCCCGTTGTCTCACCCTCCCGTTGTCTCACCCTCCCGTTGTCTCACCCTCCCGTTTCTCTCCCTCCCGTTGTCTCACCCTCCCGTTGTCTCACCCTCCCGTTGTCTCACCCTCCGTTGTCTCACCCTCCCGTTTCTCTCCCTCCTGTTGTCTCTCCCTCCCGTTGTGTCACCCTCCCGTTGTCTCACCCTCCCGTTGTCTCACTCTCCCGTTGTCTCACCCTCCCGTTGTCTCACCCTACCGTTGTCTCACCCTACCGTTGTCTCTCCCTCCCGTTGTCTCACCCTACCGTTGTCTCACCCTACCGTTGTCTCACCCTACCGTTGTCTCACCCTACCGTTGTCTCTCCCTGTACGCAAGTCGTCCTCGTGTACCTGTGAATCAACTTACTGACGTAGACTCGACGATCTCGACGCTGCACAAACGTTTCGACGTCTAATCACCGACGGTAATGCCGAGACTTAGGCTGGCACACACAGTATGGGCGATGAAACACACACTTCATAGGTGTCGTTTGTTAACGCAATAAGAGCCAGTCCCACTTATTGAGGGGCATGGGGGGGGGGGGGTCGACTTTACCCTCCATATGACACTCGCCAGTCATAATTCTCCATGGCAAAGTGCGTGAGGCTAACCACAACAGTCTGGCCTCCCACCTCGCACACACTAACAAGACCTCTTATCATATAGATTATAGATGTACATGTTCCGTATATTTACTTATAAACCACATTGTTATAAACCGTTTTAGAATCATTCGTAATGTTTACAAAAAATAGTAGTCTGTTTATTTGGTATTTTCCATTATTTACAAAGTGAGTTATTTCTTTACTCTTACATTTGTTCCTTCGGTTACCAGAAGTTACAGTAATTTCTTAGCGAGGTTAGTAATTTGTACAGTGAGGGGCGCGCGTGTGGCCCGCACGACGGTCAACTGTATACCTCTTACAGGTGATTTACGACACATGTGTCTCTCAACTCTAAACAAAGTTAATGGTTGTAAACACGACACATGTGTCTCAACTCTAAACAAAGGTAATGGTTGTAAACACGCTCCCGGGAGCTGTTGACGGCACTTGAGAGCAGCCTAATCTTCACCCTGGTGGCTGCCACCACCCGCAGCTCTGGCAGAGGCAGACATTTACGAATATTTTACCTTTATAGTTGCTGCAGAGGACCAGTGGTCTGTGTACCTGTGTTGTGTACCTGTGTTGTGTTGCCTGTCTTGTGTTACCTGTGTTTGTGTTGTGGTACCCGTCTTGTGTTACCTGTCTTGTGTTACCTGTCTTGTGTTACCTGTGTTGTGTACCTGTGTTGTGTTACCTGTCTTGTGTTACCTGTGTTGTGTTTACCTGTGTTGTTACCTGTCTTGTGTTACCTGTGTTGTGTTACCTGTCTTGTGTTACCTGTGTTGTGTTACCTGTGTTGTTGTTACCTGTCTTGTGTTACCTGTGTTGTGTTACCTGTCTTGTGTTACCTGTGTTGTGTTACCTGTCTTGTGTTACCTGTGTTGTGTTACCTGTCTTGTGTTACCTGTGTTGTGTTACCTGTCTTGTGTTACCTGTGTGTGTTACCTGTCTTGTGTT
>WNGS01164324.1:149531-169239 GCA_020271785.1 Procambarus virginalis
GATCAAAAACATTGGAGTTGCAAGATATAATTCAGCTTATGGTCCCAGATATCGTTGTATAATCAGAGACGTAACATGAAGGAGATAGTTTAAATGAAGTCATATTCCCAAGGGGCTACTCGGTTTGGAGACGTGACAGGACAACTAGGAAGAGGGAGGAGTGACTGTCCTGGTGAAAACACCTGAAAAGTTAATACTTAAAAATCCTCGAGAAGTTGACATAATGGCATGGCAGGTCTGGAATCAGGATGATAAAATGATAATTGTAAATGCCTACAGCACACCAGCAAGCAACACATGGACAAAAGAAGAACAGGATGACAAACGAGAGGGCCTCATAATGATCACGAGAGAAATTATAGTACAAGCAGATAAAGACAAATCACGACTGTTGATACTGAGGGACTTCAACTTTAAAGCAATAGACTGGGAGGCCTATGAAGCAAGAACGGAGGACTTTTGGACATGCAGATTTGTGAACTTCATTATGGAGAAATTATTGTATCAACACATCAAGCAAGCCACAAGAATAAGGGAAGGGGATGTTCCGTCAGTACTGGATCTAGAATTCACCATGAAAGAAGAAAAGGTATTTGACATCCAGTACCTTCCTCCCTTGGGAAAGTGTGATCATATCTTGTTAGACATTAAATATGCCTTAAGATATCACCTAGAAGAAAATGGGAACATTGAAACAGTTGATAAACTTGATTTCAAGAGAGGACACTATGTGGAACTTTGGAATTTTTTTTAATGAGTGTAATTGGACAGACTTGTTGCTAGGCAAGGAAGTAAATGAGATATATGCCAAATTTTGTAAAATATACGATGGAGAAACACACAAATTCATACCTAAACAGAGATACAGGGCCAGAAAACAGGATTGGTTCAACAGAAATTGCGTGAGGGGCCAGAGACCAAAAGACACAAAATGGAATCAATATAGGAAGAGGCTAAACCCTCAAACATACCAGCGATATAAAGATGCGAGAAACAACTACACGGCAGTGAGGAGAGAGGCAGAAAGAAATTTTGAAAAAGGAATAGCGGAAAAATGTAAAACAGAACCAGGCCTATTCTACAAATTCATAAACAACAAATTGCAGGTAAAGGATAATATCCAGATGATGAAAATGGAAAACAAATTCACGGAAAATTATAAGGAAATGTGTGAAATATTAAATGAAAAGTTCCAAGGTGTGTTTGTATAAAATGAAATATTCAGAGACCAGACACAATAATAATTCCACAGAACAGCATAGAGCACAGAGGTGTCTAGAGACGAAGTGGAAACTATGCTCAAGGAGTTAAGTAAGAACAAAGCAGTTGGCTCAGATGGAGTTCAGGCATCCCTGTGTACAGGAGTCATAGCAGATGCGTGGAAAAAGGCTAACATAGTTCCAATCTACAAAAGTGGCAGCAGGGAAGACCCCTCCTTTAATTATAGACCCGTATCGTTGACAAGTGTAATAGTCAAAATATTGGAAAAAAAATAATAAAAACTGAATGGGTTTCTCTCCATTTCTTATCATTTCTCTCCATCACCTGGAGAGAAATGATATATGAGACAGTATGGTTTTCGATCTGGAAGATCCTGTGTATCGAATTTACTCAGTTTCTATGATCGAGCCACAGAGATTTTACAGGAAAGAAATGATTGGGTTGACTGCATCTATCTGAACCTAAAAAGGGCTTTCGACAGAGTTCCACATAAGAGGATGTTCTGGAAACTGGAAAATATTGGAGGGGTGACAGGTAAGCTTCTAACATGGATGAAAAATTTTCTGACTGATAGAAAAATGAGGGCAGTGATCAGTGGCAATGTATCGGACTGGAGAAATGTCAGAAGCGGAGTACCACAGGGTTCAGTTCTTGCACCAGTGATGTTTATTGTCTACATAAATGATCTACCATTTGGTACACAGAATTATATGAACATGTTTGCTGATGATGCTAAGATAATAGGAAGGATAAGAAACTTAGATGATTGTCATGCCCTTCAAGAAGACCTGGACAAAATAAGTATATGGAGCACCACTTGGCAAATGGAATTTAATGTTAATTAATGCCATGTTATGGAATGTGGAATAGGAGAACATTGATCCCACACAACCTATAAATTATGTGAGAAATCTTTAAAAAAATTATGATAAAGAAAGAGATCTACGGGTGGTTCTAGATAGAAAACTATCACCTGAGGACCACATAAAGAACGTTGTGCGAGGAGCCTATGCAACAATTGCTTTTAAATACATGGATGGCGAAATACCTAAGAAATTGTTCACGACTTTTGTTAGGTCAAAGCTCGAATATGCAGCTGTTGTGTGGTGCCCATATCATATGAAGCCCATCAACAAACTGTAAAAGGTCCAAAGACATGTTATTAAGTGGCTCCCAGAACAGAAGGGCAAGAGCTACCAGGAGAGGTTAGAGGCATTAAATATGCCAAAACTAGAAGACAGAAGAAGAAGAGGTTATATTATCACTACATACAAAAGAGTAACAGGAATTGATAAAATTGATAGGGAAGATTTCCTGAGATCTGGAACTTTAAGAACAAGAGGTCATAGATTCAACCTAAACAAAGATGCTGAAGAAACATAAGAAAATTCGTTTTTGTTAACAGAGTGGTAGACGGTTGGAACAAGTTAGGTGGGAAGGTGGTGGAGGCCAAGACCGTCAGTAGTATCAAAGCATTATATGACAAGGAGTGCTGGGAAGACGGGACACCACGAGTGTAGCTCTCATCATGTAACTACACTTAGGTAATTACACATCCAGAAAGCAGCCCATAGCAGCTATCTAACTCCCAGGTACTGCTAGGTAACAGGAGCATCAAGGTGAAAGAAACTCTGCCCATTTGTTTTCCGCCATCGCCGGGGATCGAACCCGGACCCTAGGATTACGAGCCCCAAGCGCTGTCCACTCAGCGACTGGCCCCCTTCAGCGCGCGCGCGCGTGTTATAAAGAGAGAGATAGAATACGTGTTACCGTTGGAACACCTAACCACACATTACCGTGAGAGGGTGTACCAGACATTACCGTGAGAGGGTGTACCAGACATTACTGTGAGAGGGTGTACCAGACATTACCGTGAGAGGGTGTACCAGACATTACTGTGAGAGGGTGTACCAGACATTACCGTGAGAGGGTGTACCAGACATTACTGTGAGAGGGTGTACCAGACATTACCGTGAGAGGGTGTACCTGACATTACCGTGAGAGGGTGTACCTGACATTACCGTGAGAGGGTGTACCAGACATTACCGTGAGAGGGTGTACCAGACATTACCGTGAGAGGGTGTACCAGACATTACCGTGAGAGGGTGTACCAGACATTACCGTGAGAGGGTGTACCAGCGAGCGGCCAGTGTGGGAGGCCTGGGACCCGCCTTCTCACTGCTCCCGCCAACACTTGCCAACTACTGACCTCGCCACAATAATGTTGTGCTGTAGACCCGACGCTGGGAACACTGCCCGAGTGTTTTATGGCACACTAATGTAATAAAATAAACGCAAGAGTTGACGAAAAAAACGCCGAATGCATAACTAACGCAGAGCTCATGAGTGGCAGTAAACACACCAGAGCTTTCAGACCTCCCCCCATCTCTTCCCCCCCCTCCCCCTCCCCCAAACAATAGGTGGTTCCCGTGAGCAAGAGACATCAATTCTCACCATATATTTCTGAGCTCCAAACAAAGTTACTCATAAAAAAAATTATCTATGACCATTTGGATTTCGTGCAAATATTGTTAAAAATCTATTTATAATTCCCCCCAATTGCCAAAAAACAGAGTGAGCAGCGAGCCGTATGGTGACCTAGAACAGTAAATTAAAATTCATGTGATATGCAAGTAAAACACTGCAGAACCATCAGATAAAGAGAGAGCCAACCACAGAGGGGTGAGTGTCCCCCATGTACCAGTGTTGTGGTCGACCACCACTGTACCAGTGTTGTGGTCGACCATCTGTGTACCAGTGTTGTGGTCGACCACCACTGTACCAGTGTTGTGGTCGACCATCTGTGTACCAGTGTTGTGGTCGACCATCTGTGTACCAGTGTTGTGGTCGACCCCCACTGTACCAGTGTTGTGGTCGACCCCCACTGTACCAGTGTTGTGGTCGACCACCACTGTACCAGTGTTGTGGTCGACCACCACTGTACCAGTGTTGTGGTCGACCATCTGTGTACCAGTGTTGTGGTCGACCACCACTGTACCAGTGTTGTGGTCGACCATCTGTGTACCAGTGTTGTGGTCGACCCCCACTGTACCAGTGTTGTGGTCGACCCCCACTGTACCGTTGTTGTGGTCGACCACCACTGTACCAGTGTTGTAGTCGACCATCACTGTACCAGTGTTGTGGTCGACCACCACTGTACCAGTGTTGTGGTCGACCCCCACTGTACCAGTGTTGTGGTCGACCCCCACTGTACCGTTGTTGTGGTCGACCACCACTGTACCAGTGTTGTAGTCGACCATCACTGTACCAGTGTTGTGGTCGACCACCACTGTACCAGTGTTGTGGTCGACCATCACTGTACCAGTGTTGTGGTCGACCATCACTGTACCAGTGTTGTGGTCGACCATCACTGTACCAGTGTTGTGGTCGACCATCACTGTACCAGTGTTGTGGTCGACCACCACTGTACCAGTGTTGTGGTCGACCATCACTGTACCAGTGTTGTGGTCGACCACCACTGTACCAGTGTTGTGGTCGACCATCACTGTACCAGTGTTGTGGTCGACCACCACTGTACCAGTGTTGTGGTCGACCATCACTGTACCAGTGTTGTGGTCGACCATCACTGTACCAGTGTTGTGGTCGACCACCACTGTACCAGTGTTGTGGTCGACCACCACTGTACCAGTGTTGTGGTCGACCACCACTGTACCAGTGTTGTGGTCGACCACCACTGTACCAGTGTTGTGGTCGACCACCACTGTACCAGTGTTGTGGTCGACCACCACTGTACCAGTGTTGTGGTCGACCGCCACTGTACCAGTGTTGTGGTCGACCATCACTGTACCAGTGTTGTGGTCGACCATCACTGTACCAGTGTTGTGGTCGACCATCACTGTACCAGTGTTGTGGTCGACCACCACTGTACCAGTGTTGTGGTCGACCACCACTGTACCAGTGTTGTGGTCGACCACCACTGTACCAGTGTTGTGGTCGACCACCACTGTACCAGTGTTGTGGTCGACCACCACTGTACCAGTGTTGTGGTCGACCGCCACTGTACCAGTGTTGTGGTCGACCACAACACTGTACCAGTGTTGTGGTCGACCACAACACTGTACCAGTGTTGTGGTCGACCACAACACTGTACCAGTGTTGTGGTCGACCACCACTGTACCAGTGTTGTGGTCGACCATCACTGTACCAGTGTTGTGGTCGACCATCACTGTACCAGTGTTGTGGTCGACCATCACTGTACCAGTGTTGTGGTCGACCACCACTGTACCAGTGTTGTGGTCGACCACCACTGTACCAGTGTTGTGGTCGACCACCACTGTACCAGTGGTGTGGTCGACCACAACACTGTACCAGTGTTGTGGTCGACCACCACTGTACCAGTGTTGTGGTCGACCACCACTGTACCAGTGTTGTGGTCGACCCCCACTGTACCAGTGTTGTGGTCGACCACCACTGTACCAGTGTTGTGGTCGACCACCACTGTACCAGTGTTGTGGTCGACCACAACACTGTACCAGTGTTGTGGTCGACCACCACCAGTGTTGCAGTAAAAATATTAGTTGGAAAGAGCTCTTCCCTGTGTAAATGTTTGATGTTATTCTTTAAGTTTGGGACCGACCTACCAACGGTTCCCGCCACCACCAGAAAGAAAACACGGAACAACGTGCAGGTAATTCAGAATTTACAGGTAAAAGATAAGGACACTGAAACATTAATGGGCATCCTCTTCCTGAATTTCATCTGCCCATCCCTCTACCTCCCCCACCCTTTCCGAGCCCTTCGGACATCAAAGCTAAAGGCTGAGTCGCAGATATGGGTTGAGATAATATATTACCACATTGTTAAAACTGCTTATCAACCAGTTATTGATAAAACGACCGTACCTGGTCCCTACTGCCAGGCTGACCACTACAGGCAGGTATACCGTAGGGAAAAAAGTCCACTACGGGCTCACCATAGCCCGTGCTGATTGGAACTTTTTGTTCCAGGTAGCGAATCTTAAACAACATCAACGTAGGGAAATGATGCGTAGTGTTTAGTGAATACGCGGCTCTGACTTAGTTATATAGTTGACTCTGGCGAGACAGCTACAACGATTAAGACTTCGCGTCTAATATTATCTGTAATGTTTGTTGCTTGAGCATTATGTAGCCAGGTAAACAACCGGCCAGGTAAACTAGCGGCCAGGTAAACAAGCCGCCAGGTAAACTAGCGGCCAGGTAAACAAGCGGCCAGGTAAACTAGCGGCCAGGTAAACAAGCTGTCAGGTAAACAAGCCGCCAGGTAAACAAGCGGCCAGGTAAACAAGCGGCCAGGTAAACAAGCGGCCAGGTAAACAAGCCGACAGGTAAACAAGCCGACAGGTAAACAAGCCGACAGGTAAACAAGCGGCGAGGTAAACAAGCGGCGAGGTAAACAAGCCGCCAGGTAAACAAGCTGTCAGGTAAACAAGCTGTCAGGTAAACAAGCCGCCAGGTAAACAAGCCGCCAGGTAAACAAGCGGCCAGGTAAACAAGCGGCCAGGTAAACAAGCGGCCAGGTAAACAAGCCGCCAGGTAAACAAGCGGCGAGGTAAACAAGCGGCGAGGTAAACAAGCGGCCAGGTAAACAAGCTGTCAGGTAAACAAGCTGTCAGGTAAACAAGCCGCCAGGTAAACAAGCGGCCAGGTAAACAAGGTATCAAGTAAACAAGCCGCCAGGTAAACAAGCGGCCAGGTAAACAAGCTGTCGGGTAAACAAGCCGCCAGGTAAACAAGCGGCCAGGTAAACAAGCTGTCAGGTAAACAATCCGCCAGGTAAACAAGCGGCCAGGTAAACAAGCCGCCAGGTAAACAAGCCGCCAGGTAAACAAGCCGCCAAGTAAACAAGCCGCCAGGTAAACAAGCCGCCAGGTAAACAAGCCGCCAGGTAAACAAGCCGCCAGGTAAACACCAGATAGGTAAACAAGCAGCCAGGTAAACAAGCGGGCAGGAAAACAAGGGGGCAGGTAAACAAGCGGGCAGGTAAACAAGCCGCCAGGTAAACAAGCAGCCAGGTAAACAAGCTGCCAGGTAAACAAGCGGCAAATAAACAAGTGGGCAGGTAAACAAGGGGGTAGATAAACAAGCGGGCAGGTAAACAAGCGGGCAGGTCAAAAAGCGGGCAGGTAAACAAGCTGCCAGATAAACAAGCGGCCAGGTAAACAAGCGCCAGGAAAACAAGCTGCCAGGCAAACAAGCGGCCAGGTAAACAAGCGCCCAGGTAAACAAGCGGCCAGGTAAACAAGCTACCAGGTAAACAAGCAGCCAGGTAAACAACCGGCCAGGTAAACAAGCCACCAGGCAAACAAGTAGCCAGGTAAATAAGCGGCCAGGTAAACAAGCTGCCAGGTAAACAAGTGGCCAGGTAAACAAGCGGCCAGGTAAACAAGCAGTCAGGTAAACAAGTAGACAGTTAAACAAGCGGCTAGGTAAACAAGCTGCCAGGTAAACATGAAGCCAGGTAAACATGCAGCCAGGTAAACAAGCGGCCAGGTAAACAAGCAGTCAGGTAAACAAGTAGCCAGGTAAACAAGCTGCCAGGTAAACATGAAGCCAGGTAAACATGCAGCCAGGTAAACAAGCGGCCAGGTAAACAAGCAGTCAGGTAAACAAGTAGCCAGTTAAACAAGCTGCCAGGTAAACATGAAGCCAGGTAAACAAGTGGCCAGGTAAACAAGCGGGCAGGTAAACAAGTGGCCAGGTAAACACACTCAAGAAACAACGGTCCATAATCAGCAACAGACAACAGGCCAAAATCAACAGAAGACCCAACACATTAACACTTGTAAGGTGCCACTTTCACACTGTTACTCTGTCCACCCAACACTGAGGAATACTGGTCGTTGGTAACACTGGTCGTTGGCAACACTGGTCGTTGGCAACACTGGTCGTTGGTAACACTGGTCGTTGGTAACACTGGTCGTTGGTAACACTGGTCGTTGGCAACACTGGTCGTTGGTAACACTGGTCGTTGGCAACACTGGTCGTTGGCAACACTGGTCGTTGGCAACACTGGTCGTTGGCAACACTGGTCGTTGGTAACACTGGTCGTTGGTAACACTGGTCGTTGGCAACACTGGTCGTTGGCAACACTGGTCGTTGGTAACACTGGTCGTTGGTAACACTGGTCGTTGGTAACACTGGTCGTTGGCAACACTGGTCGTTGGCAACACTGGTCGTTGGTAACACTGGTCGTTGGTAACACTGGTCGTTGGCAACACTGGTCGTTGGTAACACTGGTCGTTGGCAACACTGGTCGTTGGCAACACTGGTCGTTGGCAACACTGGTCGTTGGCAACACTGGTCGTTGGTAACACTGGTCGTTGGCAACACTGGTCGTTGGTAACACTGGTCGTTGGTAACACTGGTCGTTGGTAACGCTGGTCGTTGGCAACACTGGTCGTTGGTAACACTGGTCGTTGGCAACACTGGTCGTTGGCAACACTGGTCGTTGGTAACACTGGTCGTTGGCAACACTGGTCGTTGGTAACACTGGTCGTTGGCAACACTGGTCGTTGGCAACACTGGTCGTTGGTAACACTGGTCGTTGGCAACACTGGTCGTTGGTAACACTGGTCGTTGGTAACAGTGGCAACCGTTGTCTCACCCTCCCGTTGTCTCACCCTCCCGTTGTCTCACCCTCCCGTTGTCTCACCCTCCCGTTGTCTCACCCTCCCGTTGTCTCACCCTCCCGTTGTCTCACCCTCCCGTTGTCTCACCCTCCCGTTGTCTCACCCGACCGTTGTCTCACCCTACCGTTGTCTCACCCTACCGTTGTCTCACCCGACCGTTGTCTCACTCTCCCGTTGTCTCACCCTACCGTTGTCTCACCCTACCGTTGTCTCACCCTGCCGTTGTCTCTCCCTGTACGCAAGTCGTCCTCGTGTACCTGTGAATCAACTTACTGACGTAGACTCGACGATCTCGACGCTGCACAAACGTTTCGACGTCGAATCACCGACGGTAACTGCCGAGACTTAGGCTGGCACACACAGTATGGGCGATGAAACGCACACTTCATAGGTGTCGTTTGTTAACGCAATAAGAGCCACTCCCACTTATTGAGGGGCATGGGGGGTGGGGGTCGAATTTACCCTCCATATGACACTCGCCAGTCATAATTCTCCATGGCAAAGTGCGTGAGGCTAACCACAACAGTCTGGCCTCCCACCTCGCACACACTAACAAGACCTCTTATCATATAGATGTACATGTTCCGTATATTTACTTATAAACCACATTGTTATAAACCGTTTTAGAATCATTCGTAATGTTTAAAAAAAAATAGTATTCTGTTTATTTGGTATTTTCCATTATTTACAAAGTGAGTTATTTCTTTACTCTTACATTTGTTCCTCCGCTTACCAGAAGTTTACAGTAATTTTCTTAGCGAGGTTAGTAATTTGTACAGTGAGGGGCGCGCGCGTGGGCCCGCACGACGGTCAACTGTATACCTCTTACAGGTGATTTACGACACATGTGTCTCTCAACTCTAAACAAAGGTAATGGTTGTAAACACGACACATGTGTCTCTCAACTCTAAACAATTGTAATGGTTGTAAACACGACACATGTGTCTCTCAACTCTAAACAATGATAATGGTTGTAAACACGACACATGTGTGTCTCAACTCTAAACAAAGTTAATGGTTGTAAACACGCTCCGGGGAGCTGTTGACGGCACTTGAGAGCAGCCTAATCTTCACCCTGGTGGCTGCCACCCCCCGCAGCTCTGACAGAGGCGGCTGCCACCACCCGCAGCTCTGACAGAGGTGGCTGCCACCACCCGCAGCTCTGGCAGAGGCAGACATTTACGAATATTTTACCTTTTATAGTTGCTGCAGAGGACCAGTGGTCTGTGTACCTGTGTTGTGGTACCTGTGTTGTGGTACCTGTGTTGTGTTACCTGTGTTGTGTTACCTGTCTTGTGTTGTGGTACCCGTCTTGTGTTACCTGTCTTGTGTTATCTGTGTTGTGGTACCTGTCTTGTGTTACCTGTGTTGTGTTACCTGTCTTGTGTTACCTGTCTTGTGTTATCTGTGTTGTGGTACCTGTCTTGTGTTACCTGTGTTGTGTTACCTGTCTTGTGTTGTGTTACCTGTCTTGTGTTACCTGTCTTGTGTTACCTGTGTTGTGGTACCTGTGTTGTGGTACCTGTCTTGTGTTACCTGTGTTGTGTTACCTGTGTTGTGTTACCTGTGTTGTGGTACCTGTCTTGTGTTACCTGTGTTGTGCTGTGGTACCCGTCTTGTGTTACCTGTCTTGTGTTACCTGTGTTGTGTTACCTGTGTTGTGTTATCTGTGTTGTGTTACCTGTGTTGTGGTACCTGTCTTGTGTTACCTGTGTTGTGTTACCTGTCTTGTGTTACCTGTCTTGTGTTACCTGTGTTGTGTTGTGGTACCCGTCTTGTGTTACCTGTCTTGTGTTACCTGTGTTGTGTTACCTGTGTTGTGTTATCTGTGTTGTGTTACCTGTGTTGTGGTACCTGTCTTGTGTTACCTGTGTTGTGTTACCTGTCTTGTGTTACCTGTGTTGTGTTACCTGTGTTGTGTTGTGGTACCCGTCTTGTGTTACCTGTCTTGTGTTACCTGTGTTGTGTTACCTGTGTTGTGGTACCTGTCTTGTGTTACCTGTGTTGTGTTACCTGCCTTGTGTTACCAGTGTTGTGTTACCTGTGTTGTGTTACCAGTGTTGTGTTACCTGTCTTGTGTTACCTGTCTTGTGTTGTGGTACCCGTCTTGTGTTACCTGTGTTGTGTTACCTGTGTTGTGTTACCTGTGTTGTGTTACCTGTCTTGTGTTACCTGTCTTGTGTTGTGGTACCCGTCTTGTGTTACCTGTCTTGTGTTACCTGTCTTGTGTTACCTGTCTTGTGTTGTGTTACCTGTCTTGTGTTACCTGTCTTGTGTTGTGGTACCCGTCTTGTGTTACCTGTCTTGTGTTACCTGTGTTGTGGTACCTGTCTTGTGTTACCTGTCTTGTGTTACCTGTGTTGTGGTACCTGTCTTGTGTTGTGGTACCCGTCTTGTGTTACCTGTCTTGTGTTACCTGTGTTGTGTTACCAGTGTTGTGTTACCTGTCTTGTGTTACCTGTGTTGTGTTACCTGCCTTGTGTTACCAGTGTTGTGTTACCTGTGTTGTGTTACCAGTGTTGTGTTACCTGTCTTGTGTTACCAGTGTTGTGTTACCTGTCTTGTGTTACCAGTGTTGTGTTACCAGTGTTGTGTTACCAGTGTTGTGTTACCTGCCTTGTGTTACCAGTGTTGTGTTACCTGTCTTGTGTTACCTGTGTTGTGTTACCTGCCTTGTGTTACCAGTGTTGTGTTACCAGTGTTGTGTTACCTGTCTTGTGTTACCTGTGTTGTGTTACCTGCCTTGTGTTACCAGTGTTGTGTTACCAGTGTTGTGTTACCAGTGTTGTGTTACCTGCCTTGTGTTACCTGCCTTGTGTTACCTGCCTTGTGTTACCAATGTTGTGTTACTTGCCTTGTGTTACCAGTGTTGTGTTACTTGCCTTGTGTTACCAGTGTTGTGTTACTTGCCTTGTGTTACCAGTGTTGTGTTACCTGCCTTGTGTTACCTGTGTTGTGTTACCAGTGTTGTGTTACCAGTGTTGTGTTACCTGCCTTGTGTTACCAGTGTTGTGTTACCAGTGTTGTGTTACCAGTCTTGTGTTACCTGCCTTGTGTTACCAATGTTGTGTTACTTGCCTTGTGTTACCAGTGTTGTGTACTTGCCTTGTGTTACCAGTGTTGTGTTACCTGCCTTGTGTTACCTGTGTTGTGTTACCAGTGTTGTGTTACCAGTGTTGTGTTACCTGCCTTGTGTTACTTGTGTGGACAAACCATTGCCACAACAACACACCCTGGGTCAGGGTAGAGAGGAGGGAGAACCACCAAAACCTTCCAGAAGTGACACACAATATGGACAATCATTCATTTTTGCAAACATTCAAGGTCTAAAGCCAAAGTCAAGAAATAAAGTCAAGTTCATAAATGGTCTCCTATTAGAGTCAAACTCCATATTTGGGGCATTCACGGAAACTCATACAAAAGATTACATGGATGGTGAAATCTGGATTCCAAATTATAATTTATACAGATGTGATAGAAAAACTAGGTCAAATGGAGGAGTAGGTCTGTATATTAAAGAGGACCTGGTATGCACAGAACTACTAAACTCAACTAATGAGGTGGTAGAGGTACTTGGAATTAAGGTAGAGAAACTAAACCTAATTATTATTTTAATATAAAACCGCCAGATACAACGGTTGAGGAATTCACAGAGCAGATGCACAAAATAGAGAACATACTTGATGACCTAGCAAACCCAGCTCCAGATATTATCTTCCTTGGAGATTTCAATTGACCGAGTCTAAGATGGAGAATGGCAAACACAAATATCATAGCACGGAATGACCCGGGAAATAACCAGCCACAGGTCAGAGAACTTTTGAGATTCTGTGACAAATTCTCGCTCAATCAACAGATTACAGAACCAACTAGGAACGAAAACACACTAGACTTGTTATTCACAAACAATGATGAACTAATCAGAGACATAACAATCTCAGATACTTCATACTCAGACCATAAGCTCATTGAAGTGCGAACTAGCATAAATACGGTAGTAGATCTAAGAGACCCAACAAGCGAGAAGGAATATTCAATCAATTCAATTTCAACAATAAGAGGATTGACTGGGAAAAATAAATGTAGACCTTTCAACCATTCAATGGGAGACGGTCTTAAGCGACAAACTCCCACACAGGGAATAGCTCAACTGACAGCTGAAGCTTACAAGGTCTGCTTGAAGCATGCGTTCCGGTGAGAGGGCAGAAAGAGGAACACTCTAGAAAGAGAACGCAGACGACTGTACAGGAGAGGAAAAAATTACGGAAATGCTTCGGCAGACACTATCACAGCAAGGAAAATAAGCCTAAGCAGGGAGATCGAAGAAATCGAACAACCGTTGAGCGATCAATGAGTCTGAGGAAATGGAATTGGAACAGAGAGCTATACAAGAGATAAGAAAAATCCGAAATATTTTTTCACATACCTAAATCAAAATCCAACCTCGACCAGTAATTGGACCGTTAATTACAATGAAGGTACGTACACAGAGGACAACAAAGAGATTAGTGAAATTCTAAGAAGCCAGCAGGAGGCTATGTTTAGCACACCAATTAACAACATGAAAGTATGTGACCCAGACAGCTTCTTTATGAATGACATTCAAGCTGCAGATAATATAACGGATATTACCACAAACTCGGAAGACTTTGAAAGAGAAATTGACAATATGCCCATGCACTCAGCCCCTGGGCCTGACTCATGGAATTCAATATTCCTAAAGAAATGTTAAAGTACCAGTAGCGAGAGCACTCAGCGGTAATATGGAGAAAGAGCCTGGATACAGGGGAGATACCAGCAGCACTTAAATCTGCAGATATAGCTCCGTTGCACAAGGGGGGGAGTAAAGCCTTGGCAAAAAATTATAGGCCAGTTGCACTAACATCACACATAATAAAAGTGTTTGAAAGAGTGATTAGGAATCAAATTTCTAGTTTTATGGAAAACAATGAATTGCACAATCCAGGACAACATGGATTTAGAGCGGGAAGATCCTGTCTGTCACAGTTACTCAACCACTATGACAAAATCACAGAAGCCCTAGAAGAAAAGCAAAATGCAGATGTTGTATACACAGACTTTGCAAAGGCTTTCGACAAATGTGACCATGGGGTGATAGCTCAAAATGAGGTCAATGGGAATAACTGGAAAAGTAGGACGCTGGATACTCAATTTCCTGTCGAACAGAACACAAAGAGTAACAGTCAATCAGATAAAATCGAGTCCAAGCGATGTTAAAAGCTCTGTACCTCAAGGTACAGTCCTTGCACCGCTACTGTTCCTTATTCTCATATCTGATATAGACAAAAATACACGTCACAGCTTCGTGTCATCCTTCGCAGATGACACAAAAATCAGCATGAAAATTACCTCTGCTGAAGACATTGAAAAACTACAACAGATGTCAACAAAGTTTTCGATTGGGCAGCAGAAAATAATATGATGTTTAACAGTGATAAATTTCAGGTACTCAGGTACGGCAAATGAGGATCTGAAACATAATACAGGGTACAAAACACAATCAAATCTTCCCATAGTAGAAAAACAGCATGTCAAGGATTTGGGAATAATGATGTCCGACGATCTAACGTTTAGGGAGCATAACCAAGCAAATATCGCATCAGCCAGAAAAATGATCGGATGGATTACGAGAACTTTCAAATCCAGGGATCCCATCACAATGGTTGTACTCTTCAAGTCACTTGTGTTGTCCCGTCTCGAATACTGCTCAGTACTCACTTCCCCTTCAGAGCAGGAGAGATTGCTGAAATAGAGGGAATACAGAGAACATATACGGCACGCATAGACGAGATAAAACACCTAAATTATTGGGATCGTCTCAAAGCTCTCCAATGTACTCTCTAGAAAGGAGACGAGAGAGATACCAAATAATATACACGTGGAAAATACTGGAGGGCCAGGTCCCAAATCTACACAGTAAAATAACAACGTACTGGAGTGAACGATATGGAAGAAAATGCAAGATTGAACCAGTGAAGAGCAGAGGTGCCATAGGCACAATCAGAGAACACTGTATAAACATCAGAGGTCCGCGGTTGTTCAACGTCCTCCCAGCGACTATAAGAAATATTGCCGGAACAACCGTGGACATCTTCAAGAGAAAACTGGACTGTTTCCTAAGAGAAGTCCCGGATCAGCCGGGCTGTGGTGGGTATGTGGCTCTGCGGGCCGCTCCAAGCAACAGCCTGGTGGATCAAACTCTCACAAGTCGAGCCTGGCCTCGGGCCGGGCTTGGGAGTAGAAGAACTCCCAGAACCCCATCAACCAGGTATCAACCAGGTACCAGGTACCAATTGACATTAGAATCCACCGAATCGACAAATTTGCTCAGAAATTGTCCCAATTCTCGGCCTCTGTTCCAGAAAAAGTTGGGAGACTGATGATGGTAATTTAACTTCTGGTGCTGTCTGATTCTGGGTAGTTGTAGCTGCAACATTTAGATTGGCCTTATGGGCGTCTATCAAACTTCATAAACGTTGAATTAGTTCAAACGTTGCATCTTCATAATCAGAGTGTTCTTGGAGAATGTTGTTCATCGTATCTTCTCAATACTAGAATTATTTAGTATATCTTGATACTGTTCATTTTTGTTCAACACACGGTCATATTGGTTCCGTGTAAGCTTAAGATAGTTTTCCAGTGCTGCTAATTAACTGGAGTTTGATTACTCAGTCTCACATTTGTTATTGCCTTGTGAGATGCCCCTTTAAGGCCCTAAGGGTTATTTTACATTTTGGAGTGTAGACATCTTGAAAGTACTTGCTAGTCGTATGGACTTTAACTTTTGGCACTTGAATTAATAAAGCACCTAGTTTCCGAACTAGAGCTGTTTATCATTTATAAAATATACTACTGTATAATCATACACGTAAATTTGAGTGGTAAGCCTGATCAATGCTGGTATTCCGCAAGCTAGCCCGTCATTATCACTCTTGGTTGGTACAGAGACACAGGTTAACACTCAAAGGTGAAATGATTATAGTTAAATTATACCTATAATTATATGTATGAATATCAGGTTGACAACACAACTCGGGTTGTCATGAATACTGCATAAAATATGTACTTGCTAGGTTGTAATATATGTTCAACTCTAGACAAGTGTAAAAAATTCTTATCCTTACACCAGGTTAGCACAATAAATTAAACTAGGTTGCTGTACAACACCAGACTAAAATGTACTACCCTTGTGCAAGAATTTGCTGTAAACAATGTGGTATGCAGATGTATTGGTGCAATATTAAAGTAATGTTTATACATAAATTAAAAAAACATTTATAAGTAACTTATAAGTAAAGTAGCCTCTTATCAACCTCTTGTAATGAAAAGGCACAATAGGTCTTTGGCATAGGCCTCAGAACAATATGTGCTTTGTTGTAGTTTTGCTTGCTATGAGATTGAAAAGTTAGGCTAGAAAATGTAATATAGCAATGTCTTTCTGCTATAATATTGCACTACTAATGTATATCAGGATTTATAACTAGATGCATTGTACCTACTGGTTAACTGTAATAATCATCCGGTTCGAAGGACCATAATTTATGTGTTAAAAACTCTAGGCAGTATATCTCCTTTTAATTGACTTCAGTAAATTAAAGTTTATCTTATTTTTTTTCTTAGTAGGTAAGAAATTGAGTGGACTGTATGTACTTGTTAAAACTGCCTGAAATTAATCTCACCCAAATTGGGGGGGGGACAATTTGTACTTAAACCACTTTGAATGGCTCCTTCTTAAACTGCAAATTGTTTACCTGAGTTTAATTATATTATTTTGTCATACCACATATGGTGGTGGTCTAATCTACTATCATTTCAACAATTATTACTAGTTATGAATACTACTACTACAATAACTAGATTGGCCTTATCTGAGCCTGTAGTAAGGGCCTGCTAAGACCGTGTCATGTTAGTATCTATGTGGGTGTGGCCCTGTGCCTCATGGTGCCAATGGCGGCTGTGGAGGCCTTCAAGGCTGGCAACACTAGGTACATGTACATAGTTCTACTGCCTCAGCTACTTGCTGTTCCAAGTCACAATTTTACCTGTATGGGATGCAAAGAGTTAATATCTGTTCCCTGAACATATCAATACAGGTATAACATGGTATGTGAGGGGTGTAAAAGTGGGGTACACGTACATGGTGTTGGTGTTGCTCATATATCATGACCGACTGATACCTTTGGATATTAATCAGTGCACTAGAATAATAAACAAATACTTGGTAAGCCGGATACTGGAGTGCTCTTATTTGTAGTGTGATGTTGCTGCGGCAGTTTCTTAAGGCAGAGTAGGTCTATCCTGTGTGGCATTATCACAACACACCCGCGAGCCCCCATTGTTATTGTTTTCGTGTCAGCATGGCGTCTGTAAGAGACGCTCTGCCTCCCTTGTTCCAATATTTTTTCCACTCTAAGTTAAATTTACGTTAACAAGGGAATCAAGCTATATTTTGGTGTTAATAATTATATTCAGTCTTATTGGACACTTTTTTATTCAATTTAGACATTAAACTGTTGTATGAACAGTGGTTTATTAATGTAAATATACGTCGACGTCGATGACGTCACGGAGTCTCCCATTTTCTAATTTTAAGAGGATACTGTTAAGGGAAGACGATACTATTTGTGTGTCGGTTTCCCGACAGTGACCACACTAGTGTCACCATGGTGAACTGTGACCACACTAGTGTCCCCATGGTGTACTGTGACCACGCTAGTGTCCCCATGGTGTACTGTGACCACACTAGTGTCACCATGGTAACTGTGACCACACTAGTGTCCCATGGTAAACTGTGACCACACTAGTGTCCCATGGTAACTGTGACCACCTAGTGTCCCATGGTAACTGTGACCACCTAGTGTCCCATGGTAACTGTGACCACCTAGTGTCCCATGGTAACTGTGACCACACTAGTGTCACCATGGTAACTGTGACCACCTAGTGTCCCATGGTAACTGTGACCACACTAGTGTCACCATGGTAACTGTGACCACACTAGTGTCCCTGGTGAACTGTGACCACCTAGTGTCCCCATGGTGAACTGTGACCACACTAGTGTCACCATGGTGTACTGTGACCAAGATAGTGTCACCATGGTGAACTGTGACCACCTAGTGTCACCATGGTGAACTGTGACCACCTAGTGTCACCATGGTGTACTGTGACCAGGATAGTGTCACCATGGTGTACTGTGACCATGCTAGTGTCCCCATGGTGTACTGTGACCACGCTAGTGTCCCCATGGTGTACTGTGATCAAGATAGTGTCCCCATGGTGTACTGTGACCATGCTAGTGTCACCATGGTGTACTGTGACCACACTAGTGTCCCCATGGTGTACTGACAAGGATAGTGTCACCTGGTGAACTGTGACCACACTAGTGTCCCCATGGTGAACTGTGACCAATAGTGTCACCATGGTGAACTGTGACCACACTAGTGTCCCCATGGTGTACTGTGACCACGCTAGTGTCACCATGGTGTACTGTGACCACGCTAGTGTCCCTATGGTGTACTGTGGCCACACTAGTGTCACCATGGTGTACTGGACCACGCTAGTGTCCCCATGGTGTACTGTGACCACGCTAGGTCCCCATGGTGTACTGTGACCACACTAGTGTCACCATGGTGTACTGTGACCACACAAGTGTCACCATGGTAAACTGTGACCACACTAGTGTCACCATGGTGAACTGTGACCACACTAGTGTCACCATGGTGTACGGTGACCACACTAGTGTCCCCATAGTGTACTGTGACCACACTAGTGTCCCCATGGTGTACTGTGACCACACAAGTGTCACCATGGTAACTGTGACCACACTAGTGTCACCATGGTGAACTGTGACCACACTAGTGTCACCATGGTGAACTGTGACCACACTAGTGTCACCATGGTGTACTGTGACCAAGATAGTGTCACCATGGTGTACTGTGACCACGATAGTGTCACCATGGTGTACTGTGACCACGATAGTGTCACCATGGTGTACTGTGACCAAGATAGTTCACCCATGGTGAACTGTGACCAGGATAGTGTCACCATGGTGTACTGTGACCAAGATAGTGTCACCATGGTGTACTGTGACCAAGATAGTGTCACATGGTGTACTGTGACCAAGATAGTGTCCCCATGTTGTACTGTGACCAAGATAGTGTCAACATGGTGTACTGTGACCACACTAGTGTCCCCATGGTGAACTGTGACCACACTAGTGTCCCCATGGTGTACTGTGACCACACTAGTGTCCCCATGTGTACTGTGACCAAGATAGTGCAACAGGGTGTACTGTGACCAGGATAGTGTCACCATGGTGTACTGTGACCACGCTAGTGTCCCCATGGTGAACTGTGACCACACTAGTGTCCCCATGGTGAACTGTGACCACACTAGTGTCCCATGGTGAACTGTGACCACACTAGTGTCCCCATGGTGAACTGTGACCAGGATAGTGTCACCATGGTGTACTGTGACCACGCTAGTGTCACCATGGTGTACTGTGACCAAGATAGTGTCCCCATGGTGAACTGTGACCAGGATAGTGTCACCATGGTGTACTGTGACCACGCTAGTGTCCCCATGGTGTCTCTGTGACCACGCTAGTGTCCCCATGGTGTACTGTGACCACACTAGTGTCCCCATGGTGTACTGTGACCAAGATAGTGTCAACATGGTGTACTGTGACCACGCTAGTGTCACCATGGTGTACTGTGACCAGATAGTGTCCCCATGGTGAACTGTGACCAGGATAGTGTCACCATGGTGTACTTGACCACCTAGTGTCCCCATGGTGAACTGTGACCAGGATAGTGTCCCCATGGTGTACTGTGACCAGGA
>WNGS01164324.1:170863-183899 GCA_020271785.1 Procambarus virginalis
CGAACTAGCATAATACGGTAGTAGATCTAAGAGACCCACAAGCGAGAAGGAATATTCAATCAATTCAATTCAACATAAGAGGATTGATGGGAAAAATAAATGTAGACCTTTCAACCATTCAATGGGAGACGGTCTTAAGCGACAAAACTCCCACACAGGGAATAGCTCAACTGACAGCTGAAGCTTACAAGGTCTGCTTGAAGCACGTGCCGGTGAGGAGGGGCAGAAAGAGGAACACTCTAGAAAGAGAACGCAGACGACTGTACAGGAGAAGGAAAAAAATTACGGAAATGCTTCGGCAGACACAACTATCACAAGCAAGGAAAATAAGCCTAAGCAGGGAGATCGAAGAAATCGAACAAACGTTGAAGCGATCATATGAGTCTGAGGAAATGGAATTGGAACAGAGAGCTATACAAGAGATAAGGAAAAATCCGAAATATTTTTTCACATACGCTAAATCAAAATCCAAAACCTCGACCAGTATTGGACCGTTAATTACAAATGAAGGTACGTACACAGAGGACAACAAAGAGATTAGTGAAATTCTAAGAAGCCAGTATGAGGCTATGTTTAGCACACCAATTAACAACATGAAAGTTGATGACCCAGACAGCTTCTTTATGAATGACATTCAAGCTGCAGATAATATAACGGATATTACCACAAACTCGGAAGACTTTGAAAGAGAAATTGACAATATGCCCATGCACTCAGCCCCTGGGCCTGACTCATGGAATTCAATATTCATAAAGAAATGTAAAGTACCAGTAGCGAGAGCACTCAGCGTAATATGGAGAAAGAGCCTGGATACAGGGGAGATACCAGCAGCACTTAAATCTGCAGATATAGCTCCGTTGCACAAGGGGGGGAGTAAAGCCTTGGCAAAAAATTATAGGCCAGTTGCACTAACATCACACATAATAAAAGTGTTTGAAAGAGTGATTAGGAATCAAATTTCTAGTTTTATGGAAAACAATGAATTGCACAATCCAGGACAACATGGATTTAGAGCGGGAAGATCCTGTCTGTCACAGTTACTCAACCACTATGACAAAATCACAGAAGCCCTAGAAGAAAAGCAAAATGCAGATGTTGTATACACAGACTTTGCAAAGGCTTTCGACAAATGTGACCATGGGGTGATAGCTCACAAAATGAGGTCAATGGGAATAACTGGAAAAGTAGGACGCTGGATACTCAATTTCCTGTCGAACAGAACACAAAGAGTAACAGTCAATCAGATAAAATCGAGTCCAAGCGATGTTAAAAGCTCTGTACCTCAAGGTACAGTCCTTGCACCGCTACTGTTCCTTATTCTCATATCTGATATAGACAAAAATACACGTCACAGCTTCGTGTCATCCTTCGCAGATGACACAAAAATCAGCATGAAAATTATCTCTGCTGAAGACATTGAAAAACTACAAACAGATGTCAACAAAGTTTTCGATTGGGCAGCAGAAAATAATATGATGTTTAACAGTGATAAATTTCAGGTACTCAGGTACGGCAAAAATGAGGATCTGAAACATATTACAGGGTACAAAACACAATCAAATCTTCCCATAGTAGAAAAACAGCATGTCAAGGATTTGGGAATAATGATGTCCGACGATCTAACGTTTAGGGAGCATAACCAAGCAAATATCGCATCAGCCAGAAAAATGATCGGATGGATTACGAGAACTTTCAAATCCAGGGATCCCATCACAATGGTTGTACTCTTCAAGTCACTTGTGTTGTCCCGTCTCGAATACTGCTCAGTACTCACTTCCCCCTTCAGAGCAGGAGAGATTGCTGAAATAGAGGGAATACAGAGAACATATACGGCACGCATAGACGAGATAAAACACCTAAATTATTGGGATCGTCTCAAAGCTCTCCAAATGTACTCTCTAGAAAGGAGACGAGAGAGATACCAACTAATATACACGTGGAAAATACTGGAGGGCCAGGTCCCAAATCTACACAGGAAAATAACAACGTACTGGAGTGAACGATATGGAAGAAAATGCAAGATTGAACCAGTGAAGAGCAGAGGTGCCATAGGCACAATCAGAGAACACTGTATAAGCATCAGAGGTCCGCGGTTGTTCAACGTCCTCCCAGCGACTATAAGAAATATTGCCGGAACAACCGTGGACATCTTCAAGAGAAAACTGGACTGTTTCCTAAGAGAAGTCCCGGATCAGCCGGGCTGTGGTGGGTATGTGGCTCTGCGGGCCGCTCCAAGCAACAACCTGGTGGATCAAACTCTCACAAGTCGAGCCTGGCCTCGGGCCGGGCTTGGGGAGTAGAAGAACTCCCAGAACCCCATCAACCAGGTATCAACCAGGTATCCTGGTCACAGTACACCATGGGGACACTATCTTGGTCACAGTACACCATGGGGACACTAGCGTGGTCACAGTACACCATGGTGACACTATCCTGGTCACAGTTCACCATGGGGACACTATCTTGGTCACAGTACACCATGGTGACACTAGCGTGGTCACAGTACACCATGTTGACACTATCTTGGTCACAGTACACCATGGGGACACTAGTGTGGTCACAGTACACCATGGGGACACTAGCGTGGTCACAGTACACCATGGGGACACTAGCGTGGTCACAGTACACCATGGTGACACTATCCTGGTCACAGTTCACCATGGGGACACTATCTTGGTCACAGTACACCATGGTGACACTAGCGTGGTCACAGTACACCATGTTGACACTATCTTGGTCACAGTACACCATGGGGACACTAGTGTGGTCACAGTACACCATGGGGACACTAGTGTGGTCACAGTTCACCATGGGGACACTAGTGTGGTCACAGTACACCATGGGGACACTAGCGTGGTCACAGTACACCATGGTGACACTATCCTGGTCACAGTACACCATGTTGACACTATCTTGGTCACAGTACACCATGGGGACACTAGTGTGGTCACAGTACACCATGGGGACACTAGTGTGGTCACAGTACACCATGGGGACACTAGTGTGGTCACAGTACACCATGTTGACACTATCTTGGTCACAGTACAACATGGGGACACTATCTTGGTCACAGTACACCATGGTGACACTATCTTGGTCACAGTACACCATGGTGACACTATCTTGGTCACAGTACACCATGGTGACACTATCTTGGTCACAGTACACCATGGTGAGACTATCTTGGTCACAGTACACCATGGTGACACTATCGTGGTCACAGTACACCATGGTGACACTATCGTGGTCACAGTACACCATGGTGACACTATCTTGGTCACAGTACACCATGGTGACACTAGTGTGGTCACAGTACACCATGGTGACACTAGTGTGGTCACAGTACACCATGGTGACACTAGTGTGGTCACAGTTTACCATGGTGACACTTGTGTGGTCACAGTACACCATGGTGACACTAGTGTGGTCACAGTACACTATGGGGACACTAGTGTGGTCACAGTACACCATGGTGACACTAGTGTGGTCACAGTACACCATGGTGACACTAGTGTGGTCACAGTACACCATGGTGACACTTGTGTGGTCACAGTACACCATGGTGACACTAGTGTGGTCACAGTACACCATGGGGACACTAGCGTGGTCACAGTACACCATGGGGACACTAGCGTGGTCACAGTACACCATGGTGACACTAGTGTGGCCACAGTACACCATAGGGACACTAGCGTGGTCACAGTACACCATGGTGACACTAGCGTGGTCACAGTACACCATGGGGACACTAGTGTGGTCACAGTACACCATGTTGACACTATCTTGGTCACAGTACACCATGGGGACACTAGTGTGGTCACAGTACACCACGGTGACACTATCTTTGTCACAGTACACCATGGGGACACTAGTGTGGTCACAGTACACCATGGTGACACTAGCATGGTCACAGTACACCATGGGGACACTATCTTGATCACAGTACACCATGGGGACACTAGCGTGGTCACAGTACACCATGGGGACACTAGCATGGTCACAGTACACCATGGTGACACTATCCTGGTCACAGTACACCATGGTGACACTAGCGTGGTCACAGTACACCATGGTGACACTAGCATGGTCACAGTACACCATGGTGACACTATCTTGGTCACAGTACACCATGGTGACACTAGTGTGGTCACAGTACACCATGGGGACACTAGCGTGGTCACAGTACACCACGGGGACACTAGTGTGGTCACAGTACACCATGGTGACACTAGTGTGGTCACAGTACACCATGGGGACACTAGCGTGGTCACAGTACACCATGGTGACACTAGTGTGGTCACAGTACACCATGGGGACACTAGCGTGGTCACAGTACACCATGGGGACACTAGCGTGGTCACAGTACACCATGGGGACACTAGCGTGGTCACAGTACACCATGGGGACACTAGTGTGGTCACAGTACACCATGGGGACACTAGTGTGGTCACAGTACACCATGGTGACACTAGTGTGGTCACAGTACACCATGGGGACACTAGCGTGGTCACAGTACACCATGGGGACACTAGTGTGGTCACAGTTCACCATGGTGACACTAGTGTGGTCACTGTCGGGAAACCGACACACAAATAGTATAGTCTTCCCTTAACAGTATCCTCTTAAAATTAGAGAATGGGAGACTCCGTGACGTCATCGACGTCGACGTATATTTACATTAATAAACCACTGTTCATACAACAGTTTAATGTCTAAATTGAATAAAAAAGTGTCCAATAAGACTGAATATAATTATTAACACCAAAATATAGCTTGATTCCCTTGTTAACGTAAATTTAACTTAGAAGTGGAAAAAATATTGGAACAAGGGAGGCAGAGCGTCTCTTACAGACGCCATGCTGACACGAAAACAATAACAATGGGGGCTCGCGTGTGTGTTGTGATAATGGCCACACAGGATAGACCTACTCTGCCTTAAGAAACTGCCGCAGCAACATCACTACTACAAATAAGAGCACTCCAGTATCCGGCTTACCAAGTATTTGTTTATTATTCTAGTGCACTGATTAATATCCAAAGGTATCAGTCGGTCATGATATATGAACAACACCAACACCATGTACGTGTACCCCATTTTACAGCCCTCACATACCATGTTATACCTGTATTGATATGTTCAGGGAACAGATATTAACTCTTTGCATCCCATACAGGTAAATTGTGACTTGGAACAGCAAGTAGCTGAGCAGTAGAACTATGTACATGTACCTAGCTGTTGCCAGCCTTGAAGGCCTCCACAGCCGCCATTGGCACCATGAGGCACAGGGCCACACCCACATAGATGCTAACATGACACAGCCTTAGCAGGCCCTTACTACAGGCTCAGATAAGGCCATTCTAGTTATTGTAGTAGTAGTATTCATAACTAGTAATAATTGTTGAAATAATAGTAGATTAGACCACCATATGTGGTATGATAAAATAATATAATTAAACTTAGGTAAACAATTTGTAGTTTAAGAAGGAGCCATTACAAAGTGGTTTAAGCTACAAATTGTCCCCCCCAATTTGTGTGAGATTAATTTCAGGCAGTTTTAACAAGTACATACAGTCCACTCAATTTCTTACCTACTAAGAAAAAAATAAGATAAACTTTAATTTACTGAAGTCAATTAAAAGGAGATATACTGCCTGGAGTTTTTACCACATAAATTATGGTCCTTCGAACCGGATGATTATTACAGTTAACCAGTAGGTACATTGCATCTAGTTATAAATCCTGATATACATTAGTAGTGCAATATTATAGCAGAAAGACATTGCTATATTTACATTTTCTAGCCTAACTTTTCAATCTCATAGCAAGCAAAACTACAACAAAGCACAATTATTGTTCTGAGGCCTATGCCAAAGAACTATTGTGCCCTTTTCATTACAAGAGGTTGATAAGAGGCTACTTTACTTATAAGTTACTTATAAATGTTTTTGTAATTTAAGTATAAACATTACTTTAATATTGCACCAATACATACTGCATACCACATTGTTTACAGCAAATTCTTGCACAAGGGTAGGACATTTTAGGCTGGTGTTGTACAGCAACCTAGTTTAATTTATTGTGCTAACCTGGTGTAAGGGTAAGAATTTTTTACACTTGTCTAGAGTTGAACATATATTACAACCTAGCAAGTACATATTTTTATGCAGTATTCATGACAACCCGAGTTGTGTTGTCAACCTGATATTCATACATATAATTATAGGTATAATTTAACTATAATCATTTCACCTTTGAGTGTTAACCTGTGTCTCTGTACCAACCAAGAGTGATAATGACGGGCTAGCTTGCGGAATACCAGCATTGATACAGGCTTACCACTCAAATTATAGCGTGTATGATTATACAGTAGTATATTTTTAAATGATAAACAGCTCTAGTTCGGAAACTAGTTGCTTTATTAATTCAAGTGCCAAATAGTTAAAAGTCCATACGACTAGCAAGTACTTTCAAGATGTCTACACTCCAAAATGTAAAATTAACCCTTAGGGCCTTAAAGGGGCATCTCACAAGGCAGATTAACAAATGTGAAGACATGAGTAATCAAACTCCAGTTAATTATGCAGCACTGGAAAACTATCTTAAGCTTACACGGAACAAATATGACCGTGTGTTGCAACAAATGAAACAGTATCAAGATTTACTAATAATTCTAGTATTGATGAAGATACGATGAACAACATTCTCCAAGAACACTCTGATTATGAAGATGCAATGTTTGAACTAATTCAACGTTATGAAGATTTGATAGACGCCCATAAGGCCAATATAAATGTTGCAGCTACAACTACCCAGAATCAGACAGCACCAGAAGTCAAATTACCATCACTCAGTCTCCCAACTTTTTCTGGAACAGAGGACGAGAATTGGGACAATTTCTGGAGCAAATTTGTCGATTCTGTGGATTCTAATGTCAATGTACCAAAGACGACAAAGTTTACGTATTTACAGAGTGTCTTGAAGGATGAAGCCTTTCAGGTAGTCTGTAATCTGAATCACACAGATGACGATTATGACAATGCTGTACAACTACTCAAGGACAACTATGCGAAGCCTGAAAGGACTATCAGAATTTTAACCCAGAAGCTGTTAGATATTAAACATCCAAATAATACAGCAGTCTCACTCCAAGCCTTTAGATTGGAGCTTGAGTCTTTGCTTAAGGCACTTAAAAATAAAGTAAACTTGGATGAATCAGACTGGATAATCCAAGTCCATATGACTCGCAAATTACCCAGGGACATCCTGGATAAGTTGTTTGTGTTGTATGGAAAGTCATATCTGACAGTAACAGAGATTACAAAGGGGTTACAAACCATCATAGAACGAGAAAGAGTTATCCCAGATGAAAAAGCGACATCTAAACCTTCGTCTACTACTAATAGTAAACAACAGAGTACAAACAGTACTCCAAACAAATCTAAAACAACTTCTCCCTCCCAAAGTGGAGACAAGGCAGTGTGGGCACATACGCAGTTGGTACCTCCAAACCTACAGGTAACGCGTCACCCAAATCGGTGACTCCTCAAGATACTGTTAACGTCTGGAGACCATGTCTGTTCTGTGAACAATCACATTCCATGTACAATTGCAGACGATACCCCGATCGTGCAACACGCATAAAACGACTCAAGGAGATACATAGATGTACCAAGTGTATAAGGGAACATCATCCCGACAGCTGCACATCAACAATACGCACCTGTTATAGGTGCCATAAGGGTCAACACCATACAGCACTTTGTGGGGATTCAAGTACAAAGTCTGCCAAACCACAGGAGGAGGAAGGAACTAACACCTCAGTACAGCTTTGTACTGTGCTACCTGACATAAGTGTTTTCTCAACAAGGTCTAAACATAAATCAGCTCTACCTACTGCACGATTGATCATTAGAAATGGAGAGAACAAAGCCACCGTACGTGGATTATTTGATCAAGGGTCCCAATTGACCTTTATATCCAAAGAGTTGGTAGATACCCTGAAACTTACACCTGTAGAGGAGACACGAATAAACATAGCAGGATTCCTGACTGACTCAGGAGCCCGAGTTTTCAAGGTAGTACAACCCAAAGTACGATTAGGAGGTTACGAACAAAATGTACAAGCTCTAGTAGTAGATAGATTCCCAACAGATCTATATGTATATGGTCTGGGGACAACAGCCAAATTCCTAGAAAAAAGGGGAATTCATTTGGCTGATAAAATCACAACAGATAACCTTTCCAATATTGGAATCCTTATGGGATCAGATGTCTACCATAAGTTTATCAAAGGAAAGGAATACAAACACGGTATGAACGTGTTACCATCTGCAGGTGGCTATTTGCTAACAGGCCCTGTATTACGGCTAAACCAACCCGCACCTGTAGAACACCAACATGCCAACCCAGTAATGGTTGCATGACTAGGAGACCAGTCTCCACTGCAACTCAGAGACATGTCCGAGGAAGAGCTTGATCCCCCTGTACACAAGTTATGGGACCTGGCAACTCTCGGCATTGTCCCTGAACAACCTAGCCCAGATGATGACTGGACTTACAAACAATACCTGGACTCAGTTATATACAGAGATAATCAATACTGGGTCAGGTTACCATGGAAGCTGAATCACCCTCAGCTACCCGTCAACCATTTTATGGCACAAAACCAATTGAGATCACAGGTGTTGCGCTTACAAAGACAACCTGAGAACTTGAAGTTGTACCATGAAATAATACAGAAGCAACTCGATGACAAATTTATCGAAGTTGTTACAAATGATAACCCAAAGGAAGGTCACTACTTACCACATCATTGTGTACAGAAGAATTCTGCAACTACCCCATTACGGATAGTATTTAATTGCAGTGCTAAAATGAGGCCGAGTAGTGTTTCGTTAAACGACTGCCTTCAAACTGGCCCTAGCCTAACACAAAGGCTTTACGACGTGCTGTTAAAGTTCCGTATTGGGACTTATGCATATACGGCCGACATCAGCAAGGCATTCCTTAGGGTAGGTCTTCAAGAAGAAGACCGGAACTACACAAAGTTCCTATGGATTAAGGATCCTAACGATCCGAACAGTGAATTAATCACTTACCGGTTTGCCTCTGTCCTTTTTGGCGCCACGTCATCTCCTTTTCTGCTCCAAGCTACCTTGGATACGCACTTGAAGAAGTCCAATAGCCCAAACAAGACGGAAATTAGCAAAAACCTGTATGTGGATAATTTTCAAGGTACAACCAACAGTGAAAGTAAACTGTTGGACATATACCATGAGGCCAATCGAGAATTAATGGGAGCCAATATGCCTCTCCAATCTTGGGTCTCTAACAATGAAAAATTAAATCAACTGATCTCAACTGAATTTCCCGATTACCAGGTACCCGAGATGACAAAGGTACTAGGTGTCGAATGGAACACGACAACAGATCAGTTGACAATCAAGTCAGTGGAGCCTGATACCACTAACTTAACAATGAGAAAATTACTATCACAAGTCAGCAAACCCTTCGACCCATTAGGACTATTAAGCCCAGTACTGATTAATGGGAAGTTGATAATACAGGAATGTTGGCAACAAAAGATAGGCTGGGATGATCTTCTAACACCTGCCTACAAGAAAAATGGCAAGGGTTAGTAAAAGATTTAAGTACCCTAGAGTCTGTCAAGTTCCCCAGGAACACAGTAGTAAATGAAAAAGAACCAATTAAGCTACATGTATTCTGTGATGCCTCAGGAAAGGCTTATGGAACAGTAGCTTACCTGGTCACAAATGGGCAAGCCAATTTGCTCACATCAAAGGCCAGAGTGGCACCTTTAAAGAAAAGATCACTGCCACAACTGGAATTAACAGCCTTACTGTTAGGAGTAAGATTGGCTCATTATTTGATCAAGGCCTTACGCCACATCCACTTTAAAGAAACAGTAGTTTGGTCAGATAATGAGGCAGTACTACAGTGGGTTAAGAACAATAACAGTAAGAATCCTTACGTGAGTAACCGCGTTAAGGAAATACGAGAGTTGTCAGCAGGGTATAAACTAAGATATGTACCCACAAAGAGAATCCAGCTGACTATCTCTCCCGAGGACTGACTTTACGGCAATTAACAAAGGCAGAGATGTGGTTCAATGGACCTCAGTGGCTAATCAGCGACCAGTGGCCTGAACAAAAGCCACAAGTCATTGTGACCAATGTTACTGTTCCCACTGAGAACCCAGAACCACCTCGGACTTTGGTAATTGATCCTACTCGGTACTCTGAACTGAACAAACTTATAGGTGTCACCCAAGTAGTGTTTGATTTTCTAAAGAAAATAGGAATCAAGCATAAATTCCCTAATGCCCTAAGGTATTGGGTCAAAAGAGCTCAGATCGACACATTCGGGACAGAATTTGACAATGTTCCAAAGAAGCTACAACGTGATCTGGGTCTCTGGTTAGACACTGACAATTATAACATAATCAGATGCGGAGGCCGCTTACAGCACGCTGACATAGATTTGGAAGCAAAAAATCCAATATTGCTCCCTCGTCACCACATAGTAAGCAAACTAATTGTGTTACATATACACAAATACTGCACTCTGCATGGTGGGGTATTAGATACTCTCACAGACTTAAGACAACAGTACTGGCTACCCCAAGGTAGACAGACAGTAAAATCAATAATCAAATCCTGTGTTGTTTGCCGGAGATACGATGCCAGAGTGTGTCCATATCCTGGCCCACCTCCACTTCCGAAGGAACGAGTCGTACATATTCGTCCCTTTGAGACTACAGGAGTAGATTTCACAGGAGCACTAACACTTACAGGCACTAAAGACAAGAAACCAGTAAAAGCTTACATTTGTCTTTTTACTTGTGCCACAACAAGGGCAGTCCATCTAGAAGTGACTCCCGATATGAGTGCCGAAGCATTCTTACAGGCTTTCCGCAGGTTTGCTTCACGTAGATCCTGTCCTAAGTTAATGATCTCAGACAATGGGTCCAACTTAGTGGCAGGAGAAGCATGTCTGAGGAAAATCTGGACACATCCAAAGGTACGCACAGCCCTAAATCAACGGCAGTGCCATTGGAAATTCATACCTCCCAGAGCACCATGGCACGGAGGCTTCTATGAACGCATGGTTGGTACGGTAAAACGTTCTCTACGGAAAACCCTACACCGCCAAAAGATTGACCTGCAGGAGCTTCAAACAGTAGTCATAGAGATAGAAGCACGAGTCAATAACCGACCACTTACCTACCTCTCTGATGATGTTTTGCAGCGTGAACCATTAAGTCCAGCTCATTTGATGTATGGTAGACCTCTCAAAACACTTGTGTCCCTTACGGACGAGGAACCAGAGGATCCTTCATATGTCCAAGAGAGTGATTTGGTTCAACGTTTCAAACATCTATCAAGGGTGATAAGTCGGTGGAATGACGTATGGACTCGAGAATACCTTACAGCTCTGAGAGAGTATCATTACGGGGCAAACAACCCCTACAACAGAATTAACTTGAACCCTGGTGACATAGTTCTGGTGGATAGTGATGGACCACGCTCAGAGTGGCTTTAGGTCAAATAGTCTCTGTTCATCCAGACAGCCAGGGCATCTTGAGAATAGTGAAAGTGAAATGCCGAGGCAACACTACTCTCAAAACTTTAGAGAAATTAGTTCCTTTAGAACTGGCCAGGAACGAAGACGTACAGCGACTTCCAGCACCCGATACGCCAGTACGGGACATACGTCCCCAAAGGACTGCAGCTCAACAATGTAAACTCAAATTAAAGCAGCATTATAATTCTGAAGGAGAAGAATAAAGTGATCGCAGTCCTTACCGGGACTTCGACCCGTGTTCTTCCCCCCCGGAATTATGTCGGGAAACCGACACACACAAATAGTATAGTCTTCCCTTAACAGTATCCTCTTAAAATTAGAGAATGGGAGACTCCGTGACGTCATCGACGTCGCCGTATATTTACATTATTAAACCACTGTTCATACAACAGTTTAATGTCTAAATTGAATAAAAAAGTGTTCAATAAGACTGAATATAATTATTAACACCAAAATATAGCTTGATTCCCTTGTTAACGTAAATTTAACTTAGAAGTGGAAAAATATTGGAACAAGGGAGGCTGAGCGTCTCTTACAGACGCCACGCTCACACGAAAACAATAACAATGGGGCTCGCGTGTGTGGTGATAATGGCCACAGGATAGACCTACTCTGCCTTAAGAAACTGCCACAGCAACATCACTACTACAAATAAGAGCACTCCAGTATCCGTCTTACCAAGTATTTGTTTATTATTCTAGTGCACTGATTAATATCAATGGTATAAGGCGGTTATGATATATGAACAACACCAACACCATGTACGTGTACCCCATTTTTACAGCCCTCACATACCATGTTATACCTGTATTGATATGTTTAGGGAAATGTACTAACTCCTTGCATCCCAAACAGGTAAAATTGTGACTTGGAACAGCAAGTAGCTGAGCAGTAGAACTATGTACATGTACCTAGCTGTTGCCAGCCTTGAAGGCCTCCACAGCCGCCATTGGCACCATGAGGCACAGGGCCACACCCACATAGATGCTAACATGACACAGCCTTAGTGGCCCTTACTACAGGCTCAGATAAGGCCATTCTAGTTATTGTAGTAGTAGTATTCATAACTAGTAATAATTGTTGAAATAATAGTAGATTACCACCATATGTGGTATGATAAAATAATATAATTAAACTTAGGTAAACAATTTGTAGTTTAAGAAGGAGCCATTACAAAGTGGTTTAAGCTACAAATTGTCCCCCCCAATTTGTGTGAGATTAATTTCAGGCAGTTTTAACAAGTACATACAGTCCACCACTTTTCTTACCTACTAAGAAAAAATAAGATAAACTTTAATTTACTGAAGTCAATTAAAGGAGATATACTGCCTGGAGGTTTTCACCATGGTGAACTGTGACCACACTAGTGTCACCATGGTGTACTGTGACCAAGATAGTGTCCCCATGGTGGTACTGTGACTGTGGTAAAAA
>WNGS01164325.1:55327-66668 GCA_020271785.1 Procambarus virginalis
CAGAGGCTTCCCTTCCGTCTATCCCTTCTCTTGGTCTTGCAATTTCATCAGTCTAACCCGTCTTTTTCTCCAGCTGTCTAATTCTGTCTGCCTCTGACTCCCTCTCTCTCTTATCTAAGAGTAGGAGAAACAGTTTTGTAGCTTGGCTTAACAGTAGCATTATTATCCATATTGTCTGTAGAAGATAGTCATCCTCTGCAGGTATTCCATAGAATCATTATCCTCCCATGTGTTCCAGAGAATCATCATTCTCTCCAATGTGTTCCAGAGATCATCATTTCTCCAATGTGTTCCAGAGAATCATCATCCTCTCCAATGGTTCCAGGAGAATCATCATCTTCTCCAATGTGTTCCAGAGAATCATCATTTCTCCAATGTGTTCCAGAGAATCATCATCTCTCTCCAATGTGTTCCCGAGAATCATCATCCTCTCCTAATTGTGTTCTAGAGAATCATCATTCTCTCCAAGTGTGTTCCAGAGAATCATCATCTTCTCCAATGTGTTCCAGAGAATCATCATCCTCTCCAATGTGTTCCAGAGAATCATCATCTCTCTCCAGGTATTTCCATAGTATCGTCATCTTCTGGGTAAAGTCAAAGCCCTTCTTCTCTCTCCCACTCCAATATACATAAGTCGTTTTCTGAGTTACAATTCAATTCATTATATTCTGGATAATAATCCCTCCATTTATAAGTCTGGTTTCCAAGCGCCTCATGGTACCCAAAGACGCCTCTGAAACACGTAAACATTCCAGGATTCTAAAAAATGTACGGACTATTCTTAAATAGCAACTCCGCTGCGTTCCACTTGGAATATGTAAACAACCTCGTTAGTTCGCTATTTACCTGAAGAGTCATTCTAAACACACATGGAGAATCTCTTTGAACTCCTAGAGTTCACTCTTAAACACCTGTCCAAGCCTTCTTAAAGACATCAAGAATCCCTCTAGTACTGGGCTATGTGATTGGCCTGATATTTGTAACCTGATGGGAACACTGATGGACCATAGTCAGATTAAACACCTGAGAAGACCATCAATACACCTGAAGAGCATCCCTACACACCTGAATACTTTCTATTTAAAAAAAACAATCGTCTCACACTAAACACTGGATAGTCTCTCTAAACATCCCAAGTATCCCCTAACAACTGGAAGATGCAAAGTAAACGATGTTTCCCAAACATAAGTCTTTGTAAAGATAACGACTTTCAACTTCAGAATGGCAATGACTCCTTGTAGGTCCACAAGAAAGAAGAAGTTTAAGTCTCTGATACCAGGAACCATTATATAGAGCAGCAGTAAGAGGAGGGTCAGTGGGCAAATTCTGAGACAAAAAAAATAATTAACATGTTAACTATGGTGAAATGTTTTGCTTCTGGCAACTTGGTTTGGATGATAGAAAGAGGGGGAGAGAGAGAGAGGGAGGGAGGGAGGGGAGGGAGGGGAGGGATGGAGGGAGGGAGGGAGGGGAGGGAGGGAGAGAGGAGGGAGGGAAGGGAAGAGAGAGGAGAGAGAGAGAAAGAGAGGAGAGGAGAGAGAGGAGAGAGAGAGAGAGGAGAAGGAGAGAGGAGAGAGAGGAGAGAGAGAGAGAGAGAGAGAGAGAGAGAGAATTGTGAGAATGAGTGAGAATGAGTGAGATAGAGTGAGATAGAAAGAGATGGAAGCCAGACGGACAGATCAGATCGACCGAGGACCAAACTAAGCCATCGACAAGATCAGAGACCAGAGAGAGATATTGCGAGCAGATTCTCGTGCAGTTTAGTTAGGGCGTTATTACAAGCACAGCCGCTGCTACCAATCAGGAATGACGGCTTTAATTAACTAACAAATTGCTTTCAAAAGCAATTCGTATCCGTCCCGGGCGATCGATCAATGTACTCTATTTATGTTTATTTTTCCTTCGAATTTTTCCCGTGCAGCTGAGCCACGGTTCTGATGGGTTTAACTTCGATCAGCTGCCGTTCAGATGTTGTGACATGTGTTCCAGTTTTCATGTCTCTATGATCTGATTCACGAGTGTCCCAAAAATGGTTCCCGTTCGTTAGAGTGAGTAAAAATTGATAATTAAATTCCCTGGAGTGCTAAGAATAAAATGATAATGTTGATTCCAAGTGCTACTATGATGCACCTGACACTGTAGCTGGTACAGTGTCACTGTAGTACCATTGTGAACCTGGCACTGTAGCTGGTACAGTGTCACTGTTGTACCATTGTGAACCTGGCACTGTAGCTGGTACAGTGTCACTGTTGTACCATTGTGAACCTGGCACTGTAACTGGTACAGTGTCACTGTAGTACCATTGTGAACCTGGCACTGTAGCTGTGTTAACAGTGGTAGATGGCACCGTGTGATGCAGGCCAACTGTGCTCCCCAGATGCCTGGTCCTCGTATATTCATTAATCACTTCTCACCACTAGCTCTTGGCTCTGGTGTAAACACAATACAGCTACACAGTTACAACTATATTCATAGACCCACACTTTCACCCACAAATACGAAACGACCACAATTTACCAACAATATAGTGACTACCATTTTCAGAGTGATCATCTCCCTGACCTGATTGATATTGACTCGAACTGTTAGCCTGTTAGTCATTTCCGCTCCTAGCCGGATGTAGGCATCACAGCTTGGCTGATTAATGACCTCTTCAAATACTGCCTTTACGTGGTGAGAGGGCATTGGCTCCTCTAGTGATCCTGAGGGGGCGTCAAGTGGTGTGTGAAGCCGACCAAAGGATAGCATACAGGCTAGAATGTTCCATATACTCAGAGCACGTTCTGCAGTTCAATTGGGTCACAAGGCATTGTTATCTCCGGTTTAATTCTTCCTGTTGGGGAGTTAAATGTTTCCTCCATATTTTCTGGTCCTATGGTTTCTCAATGTGGCAAAAGAAGGACAACAATTATCCTAGATTTTCCTATAAAATCGCAGGAACGACGCATGCGACACTGAAATAGTGCGTTGCCCACTAATATAATAGGAACGTATCTAATTCTTTTAGTGCTGGTTTTTCGTCTGAACAAACAGATTATGTAGCGTAAAAGATCACAACGTAACCTGTGCATCACGCCTCAAATGAGAGACAACAAAGCCGCTGTATTCAGTAATCCCTGAAGATGAACGTGCCACCAACAACGACCCAATTAAGATGCCACCTTGAACCTACTGGCAGAATGCTCATGCCACAGACCCAACTTCCTGGAGTTACATATTCAAGAATTGCAACAAAACCCTTAGTAAAAACTCTAAACATCCTGTGGAAACAGATTACCTGGCACCAAAACTAGCATAGATTGCACCACTTCACAAAGAGGGCAACAAAGTAGATGCCAAAAAAAAAACACCACATCACTTTTCGAGAGAAAGTTAAAAGATCAGAAAATACATTGAACCAAAGAATGTTTAGAGCACGTCGCTCCTTGCTCTCAGAAGTGTTATGCCACTATGATATGGTCATGGATGCCATGGAACACTTTCACAACCAGCAAACGGTACACAAAGACCTCGCGAAAGATTTCGACGGATGTGTAATAGTACATAAAAAGTTACGAGAGTAATAACTGGCAAAATAAGAAGATGGATCTTTAATTTCCTAACAAACAGAACCCATAAAGTTTTAGTCAACAAAGTAAAATCTTAATTATAAAGCCGTATCATCCTGATGCAGATGCCAAGATTTTGATGAGCAAAGAACTATTAAAGACAGCAAATCTGAACACTGAAATTATTTCTAACAGGAAAATGTAGCACGGTAGAATGTGCAAAATATCCCCAATGAAAACTAAGATTACAATATATACTCTAAGAAACAACTCTATAAACAACAGTTAAGGCCCCAAAGACTTTTCCAATACCCTTTCCTCAAAAATATAAAAGCCATCATTAACACACCTGTAACGTGTTCAAGCGGGAATCGGATAAACACCCGTAAAGGGAAGTGTTCAACCAGGTTGTCACTCATGTCAGACTGCGTGCAGCAGTGTTCAAAAGTCTGGGCAACGAGCACACTAGGCAGGAGGCCTGGTCAGATATCGCGGCGGACATTCATTTCAGGAACACCCTTAGCGTAACCTCAAAGTAACTTCAAGGTAACATCAAAGTAGCCTCGAAGAAGAAATGTCTGTATCGAATTAGTGCGTGAAATAACATGCAGCCTTGCAAGATGGGAAGCTCTTTGTTACATTGGAAATAACACAATTAAATTATTGTAACCAAGGTTGATGTAGCCTTAAGAAGCTAGCCTAACAAACCATGCCTATCCGAAGCTAGCTCAATCAATACTATCCAAAGCATTAATAAAGAAAAAATGAGACATATGTACACAGGCATCAAGTTGGATCACGGAGAACGAATACACTCCTTTCAACAAAATATAAATTTCACAGCCTGGGTGTCAACATGGTCTGAGAGCTGCTGGTGCATCGCTATTCAAACACAACGCTGCCAGCGACGGTATACCCACAAATACTCTTCTGCAACATATATATATATATTTTTTTTTATTTCGTTGCAGCTGACGACAGTCCGTATTCGCAAAAAGGTTACAAAAGTTCAAAGGCATTTGCAGGACATAAATTGTCTTGTGTCCCCGTCAGTCACAGTGGACGTAGACAGCTCACCTTTGAGATTAAATGTTGTTTTCTTGTTTAAAAACAAAACAAGAGCATTGTCGCCGTCTCAGTTTGCTGTTTACCGGTAAGCTAGTGACCCTCTTAGCACGGAGGTGTCGCACGAAGAGCCTAGTATGGTTAGTAAGGACAACGAAGGAGCTCTGGAAGGTTTGTTTGAGAGATGAAACCACCCTGAAAGGTTTGTAAGAGGTACGATATACCTCTGGAAGGATAGTATTAGAGATGACAGATCTTTGTACGGTTAGTATTACGGACGACACAGTCCAGGAAGATCAGTAAGAAGAACAACATTTATTTCCTCCTCCTTCTTATCATGCAGCTTCGTATCTCCACTTGGTCAGTTTCTTTATCCGCCTCACCCCCTCCTTTATTCCGTCCCTTCCAGTACTACCTTACCCCCACCCCTTCTCTTCTACTCCTTCTTTCAACCCTAACTGCCTTCCCTAATTCTGTGGAGCTCTTCCTGTGGTGAGTGAGTAGACCAGGATCCCGGGAGGCCGGGTCGTTGGGGATAATGATGTTGCAGTCACAATTCCTAGAACATTGGTGGGTTCTCGAGGCCCTTCCCCCCCCCCCTCGCCCTCTCCTTCTCCCCCCCCCCTCTCCCCCTCTCTCTCTCTCTCTCTCTCTCTCTCTCTCTCTCTCTCTCTCTCTCTCTCTCTCTCTCTCTCTCTCTCTCTAATCTAACCTAACTTGGTTAGGTTAGGTTACGGCATACATAGACGCGATAAAGTACCTAAATTATTGGGATCGTCTCAAAGTTCTCCAAATGTACTCGCTAGAAAGGAGACGAGAGAGATATCAAATAATATACACGTGGAAAATACTGGAATGCCAGGTCCCAAATTTACACAGTAAAATAACAACATACTGGAGTGAACGATATGAAAGTAAATACAAAATAGAACCAGTGAAGAGCAGGGTTCTAGGCACAATTAGAGAACACTGTATAAACATCAGAAGTCCGGGAACATCCACAACGGGCTCACCATAGCCCGTGCTACTTGGAACTTCTTGTTCCAGGTAGCGAATCTTTAACAACAACAACAACAGAGGTCCGCGGTTGTTCAACATCCTCCCAGCCAGCATAAGAAATATTGCCGGAACAACCGTGGATATCTTCAAGAGAAAACTATATAGTTTTCTTCAAGAAGTGCCGGACCAACCGGGCTGTGGTGGGTACAACCCGTCCTCGCAAATTCGTATAGTCAATATTGACTTAATAAATACGTGCATTGGTGACATACTAAACATAATAGATACCCTTAAAAAGATTCATAGAAAACACCGACCTTACCTAACCTTGTTAGTATGTTAAGATAAGCATCTTATAGCTTCGTAATTACAATTGTTACTTAACCTATTATAGGTATAGGTTAAGTAATAATTGTAATTACTAAGCAATAAGATGCTTATCTTAACATACTAACAAGGTTAGGTAAGGTCAGTGTTTTCTATGAATCTTTTTAAGGGTATCTATTATGTTTAATATATCACCTATGCACGTATTTAATAAGTCAATATTGATTACACGAATTTGCGAGGACGGGTTGGGTGGGTATGTGGGTCTGCGGGCCGCTCCAAGCAACAGCCTGGTGGACCAAGCTCTCACAAGTCAAGCCTGGCCTTGGGCCGGGTTTGGAGAGTAGAACTCCCAGAACCCCATCAAGCAGCTATAGGTTTTAGATCTAAACAAATCATAACTTTTATACTGGTGTTTTCAGGTCGAAGAGAGTGTTTAAATTCTCTCCTATCAGACCATTTACGCCAGTGATGTTAAAAACACGTTGCGAGTATGAACTTACGAATACGCTAACATTAAACCCATCATAAAATAATATATAACAGAAGAATCACATCTATGACAACCGCAGTCACTAAATTAATCTTTGCAACACCAATGAGAAGAATTTAAGAATTTTCAGTTTCGTATTACTAATCAGCCAATCTGCAAGAAGAATATAAATTTTGATGAGCTTAATTTCTAATTTCTCCCAACACCAATCTCACTTTCTTTTGTAATTATTTGCAGCTAAATCCTGTGTATCTGTTAGATTATATAAAGCCCTTACAGGCCGATAAGTCATTTGAACAGTGTTATCTCTTGAGGTAATTAAGAACAGAGCTAATTTTGATGCTTTCAATCATTCTGACACTGTGCATGTGAATCCCGTTCTTGGGGACAGGAAACCTGCATATATATACTTTAGGCTTAATTCGAAGTCCCCCCCCCTCTTTCTAGGTTAAACTATTGACTTTCCCCCCAGGATGCAACCCCACAACAGTTGCCTAACTCCCGGGTACCTAGTTATTGCTAGGTGAACAGCGGCATTAGGTGAAAGGAAACGTGCCCATCCATTTCTGTCCAGCCCGGGCATCAAACCCGTTATTCCCGATTGTGAGTGGAAGATGTAGTCACTGTACTACAGAACCTTATTTCTAACAACCTATACTTGGTTTCCCAATAGAAAACTTTCCCTCTGTTACACCTATAACTAACCTATAGCTCGGTCGAATAAGGCAGCGTCTGGGATGCTCTCGGACGTAGGTTCGAATCCTCGTCACGGCCTTCGTGGATTTGTTCACTTTTCCTTTGTATTCGTTGAAGAACTTAGCGAATATTTCGTCAGGCTTATAGACTTGCTAACCTACAATTTGACTAACTGTTTAACATCTTCGTCCCACACAGTGTAACATATTTTCACCGCTTCCTCTATAACGTGATTAGTCTCTCTAAAAGTTTGAGAGAAGCACAGGAACGTCGCAAGGACCAATTTAAAATGTAAAGTTGTCCTTAGAAGAGTTAACATCATGGAATGAGTTGTTAATACTACTTCCAGGATCCATTTACTTGAAAAAATATGCATTGAAATATTGGCGTCTGAGCAAGACTTCGTGGCTTAGTATGATTATAAAAATGATTAGGAAAACGATAATAATTTTGGAACACTATACATTAAAATACATTTTACACTATCCTCTTCGTCACTCTTGCTTGGGCATATAGGACTAGTGTCCCGCTTGTCCTTTACAGTTTCCATCATAACCAATATCGCCTCTTCTTGGAACCAAGTTTATGTTGATTTTCATAAAAAATCAATTACATTAAAAAAATCACCATAAATCCGAATAAATGACTAGGATCGGGGGGGGGGGGGGGTCACATGTCGTTGTCCGGGTCTGTCTGCCTATCTCTCCGTCTATCTATTTATCTATCTATTCATCCGTTCATCTAACCATCCATATATTCCTCCATGTACCCGTCTATCTATTTCTACACCTATCCCTGTATTCCCCATCTATCGATCCCTCTACCCATCTTTCCATCCCTCTATTTCTCCATCTATCCGATCTATTTATAATGTACCCATCCATCTATAATCTACCCATTTACCAATCTATCTATTCATCAATCTATACATCCAGTCGTTTATCCACTTGTCCATATATACGTTTATCTATTCATGTATTTATCCATCCATCCATCTATGTATCCGCTTATCAAACCATATATCTATCCATCCACCCATATATCCATCCTTCTATATATCTATCCATCTATCCGTCAATCTATCCATCTATCCGTCAATCTATCCATCTATCTATTCATCAATCTATCCAGGCATATACTGTCTCTATATGGCCATCTGTCTCTGTCTTTGTCTGTCTGTCTGTCTGTCTGTCTGTCTGTCTGTCTGTCTGTCTGTCTGTCTGTCTGTCTCTGTCTGTCTGTCTGTCTGTCTCTCTCTCTCTCTCTCTCTCTCTCTCTCTCTCTCATATAAAAAACTTAATTGTCTATTATTAGTGAGCGGGTGGATGCTGGTGAAAGGACTTTAGCAGTGTGTAACAAACAAGATATGTTAGTTACCCCATTTACTTAGAAAAATGTGTGTGGCTGAAGACACGTTCTTCTTGAGGTTATCTTCAGGTTATCTTGAAGTTATCTTGAAGTTATCTTGAGGTTTTATCTTGAGATGGTTTCAGGGCTTAGCGTCCCCGCGGCCCGGTCCTCGACCAGGCCTCCTTATTGTTACACACGTCCCAGGAAGCAGCCCGTATCAGCTGTCTAACTTCCAGGTACCTATTTACTTCTAGGTGAACAGGGACATCAGGTTGAAAGGAACTGCCCATTTGTTTCTGCTTCTACCGGCGATCGAACCCGGGGCCTTTAGAACTACGACCACCAGAGCGCTCCACTCAGCCGCGAGGCCCCAAACATAGTGTGTGTGTGTGTGTGTGTGTGTGTGTGTGTGTGTGTGTGTGTGTGTGTGTGTGTGTGTGTGTGTGTGTGTGTGTGTGTGTACTCACCTAGTTGCTCACCTAGTTGTGCTTGCGGGGGTTGAGCTCTGGCTCTTTGGTCCCGCCTCTCAACCGTCAATCAACAGGTGTACAGTTTCCTGAGCCTAATGGGCTCTATCATATCTACACTTGAAACTGTGTATGGAGTCAGCCTCCACCACATCGCTTCCTAATGCATTCCATTTGTCAACCACTCTGACACTAAAAAAGTTCTTTCTAATATCTCTGTGGCTCATTTGGGCACTCAGTTTCCATCTGTGTCCCCTAGTGCGTGTGCCCCTTGTGTGTGTGTGTGTGTGTGTGTGTGCGTGTGTGTGTGTGTGTGTGTGTGTGTGTGTGTGTGTGTGTGTGTGTGTGTGTGTGTGTGTGTGTGTGTGGTGTGTGTGTGTGTGTGTGTGTCCAAGCTGAAACATCACTGGTAATTATCGCTATAAATCCTTTGATGTGCTTTGTCATCATAATGGAGAATCATATATTTATCACTTCAAAATTATACTATTCGAGGCACTCAACATTGTAATAGACAGTTAATTAGTTTTCTGGTAATTAAAAATGGAAAACGCGTCTGACTCATTGCAGACATTGACCAATTTTGTTTATTCTAACAGTCTCCATGTTTCTATCTTTCTAACTTTCACTTCATATATATCTTTTCCGCAGTGAGGCCTTTGTCTCGCAGCGTATTTTCCCGCCGGCGGCTGAGCGGACAGAACATTGGACGCGTGATCCTGTGGTCCCGGGTTCGATCTCGGGCGCCGGCGAGAAACAATGGGCAGTTTCTTTCACCCTGATGCCCCTCTTACCTACCAGTAAATAGGTACCTGGGAGTTAGTCAGCTGTCACAGGCTGCTTCTTGGGGGTGGAGGCCTGGTCGAGGACCGGGCCGCGGGGACACTAAGCCCCGAAATGATCTCAAGATAACCTCAAGAACGTCAACGAGAGAAGGAACATTATTTAGACAATGTTTCATCCTCTGATAAATGTGTGTGTAAATGATGCCGAAACGATAAGAATAGTCGTTGACCTACAGGTAATTACACAGGTGATTGTATTTGATACTGGAGCCCTAATGATTAGGACCTAATCTATACTAGAGTATTACCAAAGGCGTCAGAGTGTCTCATTAATAGTCCTGTGTGACGCGTAAATTAGGTCAGGTGTGTGTGTGTGTGTGTGTATTCACCTAGTTGTCCTTGCGAGGGTTGAGCTCTGACTCTTTCGATCCGCCCCTCAACTGTCAATCAATCAACTTATTTTTTTCACACACCCAGGAAGCACCCCGTGACAGCTGTCTAACTCCCTGGTGCCTATTTACTGCTAGGTAACAGGGGCATCAGGGCATTGTCCACTCAGCTACCAGGCCCCTTGTGTGTTTGTGTGTATGTATGTATGTGTTTACTATTTGTATCTGCAGTGTCGAGCTATTAGCTCTGGGAACCCGCCTTTCTAACCAATCTATATTTCCTCTATTATATTTACTACATATATTTATCTCTAACACACATATATCCCCAGGAAGCGGCCCGTAGCAGCTGTCTATATAACTCCTAGGTACCTATTTGCTGCTAGGTGAACAGGCACATCAGGGGTGAAAGAAACTCTGCCTATTTGTTTGCCCTCCCCAGGGTATCGAACCCGGGCCCTTAGGACTACGAATCCCGAGCGCTGTCCACTCAGCCGCGAGGCCCCAATATGTGTGTGTGTGTGTGTGTGTGTGTGTGTGTGTGTGTGTGTGTGTGTGTGTGTGTGTGTGTACTCACCTAGTTGTACTCACCTAGTTGTGCTTGCGGGGTTGAGCTCTGGCTCTTTGGTCCCGCCTCTCAACCGTCAATCAACAGGTGTACAGTGTCCTGACGCCTAATTGGGCTCTATCTATTACACTTGAAACTGTGTATGTGAGTCAGCCTCACCACATGCTTATCCTCGAATGCATTCCATTTGTCAACCACTCTGACACTACAAAAAGTCTTTCTAATATCTTCTGTGGCTCATTTTGGGCACTTCAGTTCCATCGTGCTCCCTAGTGCGTGTGCCCCTTGTGTTAAACAGCCTGTCTTTATCAACCCTGTCGATTCCCCTGAGAATCTTGAATGTGGTGATCATGTCCCCCCTAACTCTTCTGTCTTCCAACGAAGTGAGGTTTAATTCCTGCAGTCGCTCCTCGTAGCTCATACCTCTCAGCTCGGGTACTAGTCTGGTGGCAAACCATTTGAACCTTTTCCAGTTTAGTCTTATGCTTGACTAGATAGGGACTCCATGCTGGAGCCGCATACTCCAGGATTGGTCTGACATATGTGGTATATAATGTTCTGAAAGATTCCTTACACAAGTTTCTAAAGGCCGTTCTTATGTTAGCCAACCTGGCATATGCTGCTGATGTTATCCTCTTGATATGAGCTTCAGGG
>WNGS01164326.1:0-13062 GCA_020271785.1 Procambarus virginalis
TATTACAACAGTTTTGGATGATGTGAAAACAAACTTTGAACACAGGATAGAACACGAAATATGGGGTAATATTTTGGGTAAAGTTAAAGGGGATGAATGGAAGTAACTGCAGAGGGCCTATTGGCCCATATTTCTTGATGCTTCTATATTGGTCCGAAGTCTTGAAGTGGGTAGAATATAGTTGTGTATTAATTGGCTGTTGATTGCTGGCGTTGCTTCTTAATGTGTTGCCTCGTAGATATCAAGCCGCCTGCTATCGCTGTATCTATCGATGATTTCCGTGTTTTTTGTTACGACTTCTTGGTGATGGTCTGGTTGTGAGAAGAGATTATATGTTCCTTAATGGAGCCCTGTTGCTTATGCATCGTTAGTCGCCTGGAAAGAGATGTTGTTGTCTTGCCTATATACTGAGTTCTAAGAGGCTTACAGTCCCCAAGTGGGCATTTGAAGACATAGACGACATTGGTCTCTTTCAAAGCGTTCTGCTTTGTGTCTGGAGAGTTTCTCATGAGTAGGTTGGCCGTTTTTTTGGTTTTATAGTAAATCGTCAATTGTATCTTCTGATTTTTGTCTGTAGGGATAACGTTTCATTAACAATATCTTTCAGGACCCTTTCCTCCGTTTTATGAGCTGTGGAAAAGAAGTTCCTGTAAAATAGTCTAAATAGGGGTACAGGTGTTGTGTTAGTTGTCTCTTCAGAGGTTGCATGGCGTTTCACCTTCCTTCTTATGATGTCTTCAACGACACTATTGGAAAAGCCGTAGTTGACAAGGACCTGCCTTACCCTACAGAGTTCTTCATCGACTTGCTAATATAAAAGGGGTGACGCCGATGAAAATAAGACTCGCGTCCCCTACCAAAACTATATATATATATATATATATATATATATATATATATATATATATATATATATATATATATATATATATATATATATATATATATATATATATTATATATATATATATATATATATATATATATATATATATAATATATATATATATATATATATATATATATATATATATATATATATTACTGTAAGTTGGTGTTGTCGTTGATCCTTCTTTATGGACTACCCAACCCACAACTCGGTAGAGTGCTTATACTTTACCAGGAGATCACCCTGAGCGCTTCTGGCTCTTGGAGAGGGCCTCAACGTCCCACGCTTAGGGGATGCGGCTCCAATACTTAGCCTCGTTGTCAGGATGCAGTCCAACACCATCAGAACTCTATCATCTGCTTATCAAGTGGTATCCTATCTCCTGATTCACCACCTAATACTACCAACCTCCTCAAGTAGGTCAAGTCTTATAACACAATGTTGCATTATCAGCAAGAGAATATATATGTATAAACATGTTCAAGGAAAACCAGCGTATGAATGCAATAACATAAATGTCAGTATAAATGCTCCTTGATATACAACAATGATCACTCGATCCCCCTATCAGTCCTAGCACACATATGTATGTCACTGCAGGTAATCCAGCCTACGACTGTGACTCTATACTTCACTATAAGTACTCCTTGGCACAAAAGTGGCAAACAATCACTCACCTTTCACTGCGTTTTGCACGCTAATGACAACCAAACACTCTACCAACTCCCTACAAGTAATCAACCAGAACTTCCCTTCCACATCTGGAAGCTCACTATCCTGACATCTTCAGGTTCTTTCGGGTTTATCTACCAGGATTCTCCGCAGCTCTTCCAGGTTGCTACACCATGAAGTTTTCCTTGAGCAACAATGGTGCTTCACCACTGACATTACAGAAGCACGTGACACTCCTCTTCACTGCTTCTCCTCACAGCTCGAGGTTCTACTCTTCACTGTGGGGCTAATCTTCCTCAGAGTACACTACTCCTTCAACATCCTTGGAGTCTCTTCAACTACTCCTTCTCTGCTGGCTTCGAAGTTCTCAGCAACTTCTTCCCCTGACAAACCTGCAACCCATTGACACGCCAATAAAAACGTTTCCCTTAAACACATAAACGAGATAATCCACACAATATGTTTGCATCCAACATCTATCTGCTCTCTACATGCTGTGAGAGTGGACTCCTCTGTTTCGGCTAGTCCATGCTCCGTCCAGCCAGGCGGCCTCGAGGCAGCTACCCCACCAGGAGCTGGGCTCCCTCAGTCATCTGCCAGCGCTCAGAGAAGACGGACGTCACTCTGTCCTCCAGGACGTTCCTCCATTTCCACTCTCTTATTTTAGGCCTTCTGCCTTACCAAAACATGTCTAACTTATCATAAACATTTGCTACTGTCGCTGGGCACACGACCACCTACAAGTAATCACTATAAACTGGATTAATATCGTGCTCACCACAGATTGTCTAGTCGAGGGCGCTCTCCCTCTGACAGAGTCTGATAAGGGCGCTCCCACGACCCACGATAATGTCTCTGGGCGGCTTAACAGACTCTCCTTGCCGTCCAGGACTTGAGACCAAACGTTCCCAGCTCGATTCCACAGCTGGAACGTCTGCACACTTCCTTTGTCTTGAAGGTATATCACACAGGGGTTCCTCTCTAACGGGAGCTCAAACGGAGCGCAGCTTCCCCTCGCGATGTCTGGTACTCAAGTGGGGTCAAAGCACTCTCGAAGCGAGCCTCACACCTCCAATAAATTATCCACATCTCATAACCAGTCACTTATCTAATTTCTTATTCACTGCCCATTATCTTAAATTGTTTAGCGAATTTACCCAACTATTTCATGTATGTATCTTCATGTCTGTTTATCTCCGACCTCCTAGTCAGGTCAGGCCTGATAGAATAATTCTCAAAGGGGAGACTCGTTTTTCGGCTGCCTGGGATCATAACACTCTCTCCCCCTTGTTTTTGAAAATTATTCTAGTAGCTAGGCTCGAGATAACGCATCAGCTTCTACATTGTCTTGCCCCCCTTATGTGCGTTATCACCAGGTCATATTCTCGGAGCAATAAAAACCATCTGGTTAACCTCTGGTTCGCATGCTTCATTTTTCTCAGGAAAACTAGGGGATTATGGTCTGTACACACCGTCACTGGGTGTCCTCCCCCACTCACATACACCAGGGCCAAAGTCTCTTTCTCGACCGTACTGTACGACCTCTGGTAAAACTTCTTCGAGAAGAAAGACACGGGGCGGTAAATTCCATCATTCTGCTGCGTCAGTACAGCTCCAGCCCCTATATCACTGGTATCTATTAATAACGTAAACGGTGCTCCAAAATTTGGTGACACTAGTACAGCCGCCTCGGTCAACAGTCTTTTGGTCTTCCACTCCCACTTCTTGCTCTTTGATAGCAAACTCGTCATAGGAGCGGCTATGGTGGAGAAGTTTTCGCAGAACTTCCGGTAATGTCCAATCATACCCAGGTATCTCAACAATTCTTTCTTACTCCTGGGCACCGGGAAGTTGTCGATGGCTTCCACCTTTGTTCTTACTGGAGCAACCTCGCCTTGCCCTACTATATACCCAAGGTACTCCAGGCAGGCTCTCCCGAACTCGCTTTTTACTAAGTTGATCGTCATGCTGGCCTTCTCCAATCGGCCGAACAAATCTAGAAGTTGATCCACGTGAACCTTCCAGGAATCAGCGAACACTGCAATATCATCGATGTACACTGCACATCCGGTCGCGCCTTGTAATACCTGATTCATTACTCGTTGGAAACAACTACCACTATTCTTCATTCCGAATGGCACCACTTTATATTGGTACAAGCCGTCGAATCTGGTAGTATCCCTTCAGCAGATTTATTTTCGAGACATACCGTGCACTCCCAATCCGATCTATGCAATCATCTATGCGTGGTATCGGGAACGAGTCAGCAACTGTGACTGCATTCACTTTTCTGTAATCGGTGCAGAACCAGTACGTGCCATCACTCTTCTTCACGAGGAGGCACGGCAAACTCCAGTCACTGTCGCTAACCTCTGCCAAGTCGTTATCTAGCAGATACTTTACTTCTGCTCTCATCGCCGCTGCTTTCTCTGGGTTAACTCTGTAAGGGTGCTGCTTGATGGGGTCAGCACTCCCTACATTTACTTCATGCACTGTTCCAAGGTGTCTTCTGGGCACGTCCGTGAATAACAATTTATTCCTCCATAGGATCTCCACTAGTTCCTGGAGTTGGTCAACCTCCAAATAACCCAGACGCTCATCTATCTTGGCCAGGCTTTCCGTATTTGATATCTTCGCGCCATCGGCCCTCTCTAACATACAGTTCTCTTCTATTCCTTTGCCGTCTCCCACACAAAGCACAGTCGTCAGTGACGGGGTTTCCCATCTGTTCTTCGTCGCCTAGAGGCTTATCTCTGCCATAGTACCTCTTTATCATGTTTGCGTGGCAAACCTGTGACTTCCTCGGACTATCTGGCATATGTATTATATAATTCACATCCCCTAGTGCCTTCTGGATGGTATATGGTCCACTCTACTTATTGTTTCCACCCTCCGTTTCCTCGTCTTCTTCTCTTCACGTCCAGAGTCAGACATCTACTGTCTGTACCTCCTCTGTCGTCTTCACACTTCCATTACTGCCATTACACTTTCGTCTCCTGTCATCATACTTCACTCCCTCGTCTTCACCGACTATCCTCCCTTTCGTCTCCTCATTTATCCGAGACCTCATCCTGTTTGACTTCCATCGAGTCCTCGGCTTTCTTCTACTCCTCCATGCTTGTATCATCATCCTCTTCCCACACTTCTCACCTCTATACAACTACCTTTCTTCTCCTTCAACTCTTCTTCGTTCCCTAAAAGTTTCTTCGAGCACTGTACTACACCCAACAGCACTCGACCGTACATGTCGCTTTACCTCTCCTAGAGTGCTCGTAAGCATCTCTCCACACATACTGTCTCTTTTTCTTTCATTTTCTCGGCTATTAATCTTCTTCACTATCTCTCCTCCAAGTTTTCTGTGAAACATGTCAACTCCTGACATCTCAAACAACTTAACTCGACTATCCATATGCCTCTGTGCTCGTGGACAACTTGACGTTCTACTCCCGTCTTCAGTATGTCCACATCCTTCTTCATTTCTACTCAGCACAGTTGTATTTACCTTCCGACTCTGAATTTCAGCGGGCTGGGCTCTACTTAGGTCCCCTCTCTTCACCGTATTCTTCTTTGGCTGCGGCATCTTCACTTCTGACCTCACCGAGACTTCATCTTCCTGGGCCAGACCATCCTCGTTGGCCACCTCTGCCTTCATCACTACCGAGACAGGGTACTCAATTGCTTGGCGGTCTCCTGACTCATCTCCTCGGATGTCAGTCAAGTTCATACTCTCAGGTGTCCCACCTGTGCCGTGGCCTTATGGGCACTCCTCTGGCACAGTCTCCGCCATGACTCTTTGCAACACCTTTGTCCCGCACAAGTCATTCCCCAGGATCACTTGGATTCCTGGAACAGGTATGTTGGGGCACACTACCAACATCACCTCCGCCGAAAAATAATCTGACTTCAATTGGACAGCACACACGGGCATGTCACTCTTAGGTAACAACCAATGTACCTTTATCCTCCTACTGCCAGCTAACAGTCGATCGTTTCCGATTAGGCCTCTCAGAATCAAACTCTGATTGGCTCCAGTATCCCTGAGGATACTAACCTCCACCTCGGGTTGACCCTCTATGCCGACCCAACCTTTACAGTCTATGCCGCTCGTTCATCAAGTCTGCCTTCTGTGGTTTGTCTTGTTGTACATCAACGTACTTCTTCCGGGGATCACACGTGGTCAGGGTCACGACTCTCTTGCCCTGCCAACAATCGCGCATCATTTGACCCGATCTGTTGCGCTTGTTGCACCTCATTTGGGAGAAATCTCTCCTATACGCCCCTGAGTGGCTCTGACTCTGCCCACTCGTATTGGAGTTCCTCGGGCCAGACGTACTACTCGTACTCTATGGAGCTTCATTGGACTTTTGTCTCTGCACATTTTTATTTTCCTGCTTACCTCCAGCAGGCAGACTCGGCAACTTTCCTTCCTGGGGCTTAAAATTAGCTGGTCTGCTCGTCTGCCCCCCAAAACTTATTCCTCTGCAGACTTCTCCAGGTCTGCTATTGCTGCGTCTCGCCTCGCTTCTCACTCTGTTCTCCCTCAAGCTCTTGTATGCTTCAGTAATCATATCTGCCCTATCTGCGGCATCTTTCACCTCTTTTACCCCCGCTTCTTGGATCTTGAACTTTGTTTCGGGATGCATCATTTCTAAGAACTTTTCCATGGCCATCAATTGCTTCAGGTCAGCGTAAGATCTAACTCCAGCAGCCATAATCCATTTCTGGAATCGTTTTTCCAGATCCCTTGCTGTCTCAGCAAAAGTACATGCTCCAACTTTCACCATCTCTCTGAAGCGCTTCCTATAAGCTTCTGGGGTTAGCTGAAATGAGCGCAGTATGCTCCTCTTTACTGTGGCATAATTCTGGCACTCTTCCAGTGACAATTGGGTGTATGCCTCCCTGGCTGCACCGGTCAATCTTAACTGGACCAGTTGCGCCCATTCTTATTGTGGCCACTCTTTGATACTGGCTACTTTTTCAAAATGCTCGAAGAAGCTCTCTACCTCTTCGGGCACGAACAGGGGAATGTCCTTTTCCCTAACTTTATTATCTGGTGGGTGTGATACATGGGTGGTGCTCTCTGGCAACCCATGTTCGATCCTTTGTTCAGCCAAGGTTCTATTCGCTTCTATCTGCATTTGTTTTGTTCTCTCTTTTTCCCCTTTCGACTTGGACTTTTTTTCTCTCCACCTCTAGTCTTGCTTTCTCTTTTTCTACCTCCAGTCTGGTTTTCTCTTTTTCTACTTCCTGTCTCGTTTTCACCTTTTCCATCTCGGCTTCATTTTTCATCTGAAGTTCTAATTTCATCTTTGACAGCTGGAACTGACTCTCCTTGTCCTTTCGTTGTTGATGCATCTGGAGCTCTAACTGGAACCTTTCCAGACTCCTGTTCCTGCTACTGCGGCTACTCTTACTGCTCCTACTCGATCCCTGGGATCTCACTTCATCCTGCCCATCATCCTCCTTTCCACTTTCAGCTTCTTTCTGGGCTCCTTGTTCTGTCGCTTCACTCTTGGCTCTCAACTGCCTCAGGATCTCATCCTTCATCCCAGCTACTTTAGATGCTTTCAACCTAATGCCACATTTTTCTGCTATTTGTTTTAATTGATCCCTCGTGCAACCTTCCAAGTCCTCAGGCTTGCCTGACTCCACAAATGCTTGCTCCTTATCCATCTTGTCCTGTGAGTCTTCCCGAGAGAGAGAATATTGTGACGGTAAAGGAGTGGAGTATGGTGTTCGGCAGTCCTCCAATGGCAGGTGTCAAAGCCAGGTCACATATATCCAAAAAAAGAATGACTGCTTGCCTGTTTGTGGTAAGGTAAGGGAAGACACAAAACACAAAGTATGAACAATGAATAATTACTCTAGAAAACAAATTTAAATAAAGACAATTCCTTGGCATTGAAATAGTGCCAAAAATAACAAGTGAAATTAACATATAACAAAAAATGATTAAGTGACTGGTTACGTTAACGGAAATGCAAAGATAAAGTGGTGCTGGGAATATTAGCGAAAGCTAAGAACCGCTACTTGATACACGAGGTATATCAATTAGATGTTCACAGTTTAGAGCACAAGAATATCCTGAGGAAGGTCTCTTGGTATGACCTAGACATTGACTCGGGTAGATGGCGTGCGTGGTGCGAAGCAGAAGTGGTGTGATCTTGACCAACCAATCAGAATGCAGGCAGGCCGACACTGGTCGTTAGCTCGTTGAAGTGTCGCGCTGAGCCGGTGAGGAGAAGTGTGGGGGAGCAAGAGGGGGGGGGGGGTATGCAGGTGCGTGGCTGCCTTGACAAACGTTTTGCTACTGCTGATCGTTTCTTGAATGTAGCAATGAACGTGACGATGAAGGGAAGAGCAGGCTCAATCTCTCTTGAAAGAGATTATCGTTACAACTCTCCCCCGAAGCCTGTGGTTCCGGAAGAAGTCACGTTCTCGGGAGGTAGAGTGGTAGGTGAGCTGCCTCTACCTCATGAACTCTGGAGAGGGTGTCGGCGATGATGTTGTCAGACCCCTTGATGTAACAGATTTTCAGATTGAAGCCTTGTAGATATAAAGCCCATCACAGCAGACGTTGGTTTTTGAATTGGGCTTGATGTAGGAAGCGTAGAGGATTGTGGTCCGAGTAGATGGTGGTGGACCGAGCACCTTGCAGGTATGGTGCAAAGTGTTGCAAGTTCAGGACGATGGAGAGGAGTTCCTTCTCTATAGTGCTGTAGTTTTTCTGGTGAGGCTTCAACTTGTAGCTGTAGTAGCTGACAGGTAGAACCTCCTCGCCTCGTTGCTGCATTAGGACACCCCCGATGCCTGTACCACTGGCGTCGACATGGAGGATGAAAGGCTTCGTGATATCTGGTGAGGCGAGAATAGGATTAGAACAGAGCAGGAATTTGAGTTGTTCGAAAGCAACGGTTTGCTGCATGGTCCAATTATACCGTTGCTTGGGACTGGTTAAGGTGATTAAGGGTGTTACTACTGTACTAAAGTTCCTCACAAACCTACGGTAATAAGAGGCAAGACCAAGGAAGCGCAGGAGCTGCTTCCTGGTAGTAGGCTGTGGATACTCTTTGATGGCTTGAGTGTGGATATTTAACGGAGCCAGGCTGCCACTCCCTATTACATGACCCAGATAACGCACTTTACCTTTGGCAAAGGTGGACTTGCCCAGGTTGATGGTGAGGCCGGCTGTCAGGAGCTTGGCGAACAATCGTTGCAGCTGGAGCAGATGTTCGCTCCAGGTGTTGGATGCTACAACGATATCATCCAAATAGGCGTAGGTGTTATCCAAGCCCTGGATGACGCGGTTGACAGCTCTCTGAAAGGTGGCCGGGGCATTGCACAGTCCAAAGGGAAGGCGTTCATATCTGAAAAGTCCGAAGGGAGTAATGAAGGCAGATATTTCTTTAGCTCGCTCCGTTAAGCACACCTGGTAATACCCCTTGAGCAAGTCCACCTGGGACAGGTAGCGGGCATTACCAATGGCGTCGAGGATGTCATCAATCCTAGGTAATGGGTACGCATCTTTGATCGTCACACTATTTAACTTTCGATAATCAGTACACAGCCGGATCTTACCTTGGGGTTTTGGTACCAAGATACATGGTGAGGCCCAGGGGGACTCACAAGGGGTAGCCAGTCTGAGGTACTGTACCTCAGCACGCATGACTTCCTTCTTGCTAGGGCTGATTCGGTAGAATGGTTGGCGAATCGGCTGGGTGTCAGGTAGCAGTTGGATGTCGTGCCGAGTCACAGTACCCTCTTGTGGATCATCTCGAAACAACTCCTGATGTTCTCTGATGATTTTGATGAGTGAAGCACTATTATCGTCCTGAAAGTAATTATGGATATCAGTAAGGATTTCCGAGTTGGACGCTGCCTGAGTGTCAGTGCTTTCAGGAGGAGAAGCAGGGAAGGTCTCACTGTGGCTGTATGGACCTGTAAAGGTGGAGTAGTTGATTAGCACAGTGGGAGGAGTACCATGATATAGCTTCAGCAGGTTGACGTGGCACAACTGGGTCTTCCGCCGCCTATCGGGGGTCTCGAGAACGTAGTTGTGATTATTTCTGCACTCCTTGACACGGTAGGGTCCTGAAAACCTGTTTTGTAAAGGAGAACCTGGGATAGGGAAATAAGCTAGAACGAAGTCTCCCTGTTTAAATTTCCTTACTTGGCTGTGCTGGTCGTAATGAGTCTTCATCCTCTCTTGGGCTTTCAGTAGGTTGTTTCTGGCAAAGGAATGCACCCTCTCGAGAATGTGTTGGAGGTTTTGAAGAAACTGGGGCACATTCTGATGCTCACTGAAGGTGGCATCACGTAGAGAGTCCTTGAAAGCCTTGAGAGGAGTACGGCACTTACGTCCGTAGAGCATCTCATAAGGAGATACTCCTAGTGACTCATTGGGAAGACTTCTGAAAATACACATGATGAGATCAAGTTGCTTATCCCAATCCTTAGAGGTCTCATTACAAAACTTTTTTAGGAGTGCTTTGATAGTCTGATGACTACGCTCAAGAGAACCCTGTGAAGCAGGATGATAGGGGCTGGACAGTACCTGTTTGATGTTGAACTCCTCCAGTGTCCGTTTGAAGAGATCACTGGTGAAGTTGGTGCCACAGTCGCTCTGAATCTCCCTCGGAAATCCATACTGGGTGAAGATCTTCAGCAAATTTTTCACCACTGTAGCAGCCGTAATGTTCTTTACTGGAACTGCTATGGGGAATCTGGTGGTAGGACACAGGATGGTTAAGATATAGGCGTTGCCGGAACTGGTCCGAGGTAAAGGACCAACACAGTCAATAATAAGTCTGTGGAAAGGTTCCGCAGGCACCTGGATGGGTGTCAGTGGTGCTCTGGGGATAGAAACGTTCGGTTTACCTGCTTTCTGACATACATGACAATTTTTGGTGTGTTGTTTGACATCATTAACCATACCTGGCCAGTAGTAGTCTTGTCGAATCCCATGGTAAGTCTTGTTAAAACCGTAGTGTGACAGAGCTCCGTGGGCCAGGTGTAGAATAGTGGGCCGCAGGCTGGTAGGAATCACTAGTTGTTCAATGTTGGCCCAATCGTCCTCCTCCTTCAGTTTACTGGGTCTGTATCTGCGATAGAGCAACTCGTTCTCTAGGAAGAACCCAGGAATACTGTCGGATTGAGTCTCAGCCTGAAAGAATAATGGTGTCAAGGTAAGATCCTCCCTCTGTAACTTACGGAACTCCAAAGCAGTGAGATTTGGGGGTAGTTTCAAAGGGTCTTGAGGGACAGCGGTAGTAGTAGAGTCAGCTGGTTGCGGTCGTGCAGCTTGTGCACGGGTGGTCACTAAAACAGGAGGAGAAACTTCATCACTCTCTTGAACCTTTGCTGGAACATGCTCAAAAATCGGATAATCCATAACAGAGGTACACACCTGGGGTTTGTCCTTGACGATCAGGTTGGTCGGTTGCAGGTCTTCTGCCAAGTCGTTGCCCAGGAGAAGTTGCACTCCAGGCATGGGAAAAGGCTTTTCCCTGACGGCGACTTGGACTTCACCGGTCACGAAGGGACAATCCAGGTGGACTCTGGCGAGAGGATAAGGAGTAGTAGCAGTGAGGTCCGTGATGAAGACAGTCTCTACTGTGTAGGCGACGTTGGGCACAGCTGATTTCAAGACTATTGATTGAAGAGCCGCTGTGTCCCTCAAGATCTTAAGTCCAAAACGTCCCTCAGAATCTGAACCGTTGGTAGTGATAGTTCCAGGATACAGATGCTTGCTGAAGAGAGAAAGATCATTAACATGAACACCAACATTCATTACAGGCTTACCGGACTTAGGAGGAGTCTGTTTGGGTTTGGTGGATTCAGTGTTACCTTTATATGGAGACTTACCACATTTTTCTATGGTATGTCCATAGAGTCTACAATACTTACAGTACAGTTGCGAGGTACCTTGATCTGGGCTCACTTTCTCGTAACTGTACCAAGACTTCTTACTGGTAGGTGGTGTTAGCCGGTGGATGAGGCTGTAAGTGTCAGCCGACTTCGCCCATTTCACTAGGTCAGTCTCATCCTTATCTGCTAAATATAGACGGACAGGAGGAGGTACACGCCTTAAGAATTCTTCAACTAGCATAAGGTTGACGAGTTCTGGAAAAGTAGAGACATGTGCTGCCTCCAGCCATTTCATAAAATATCTCCGTTTGGTGTTGGCAAATTCTAAAAAGGTGGTGGTACTTGCCTTTATGCAGTCACGGAATTTTCGTCGGTAGCTTTCGGTGGAGAGAAGGTAGGCGTCCAACACGGCTTGCTTCAGGGAATGGGTAGTCATTCTCAGATGCCAAAGTGCTGAGTGTGACTGCTGCACTACCTGTAAGATGTACTCTGAGAAGGGTAGCCCATTGGTCGGTAGGCCAACTAAGTTGATTAGCAAGGGTCTCAAAAGTTGTAAAAAAGACATCAACCTCCGACTCTACGAACGGTGGCATTAACTTACTTGCATGAGAGACATTGAAACTTGGAGGAAGACTGGCTAGAGCTTGCTGGCGTTGAGCTTGGTGTGTAGTGTCCAACGTGAGTTCTTTTTGACGACATTCTAGAGCCAGATCTGCTTGCTGTTTTTCATGCTCGCGTTGCATCTCCAGGTGACGTTGTTTTGCTTCAAGTTGTACTTTTTCACGCTCTCTTAATAGGACCAACTCACGTTCTTGCTGTCCTTGGAGGAGGAGGGCCTCTCTGTCACTTCTTCTTTCCTCAGGGCGGCCTCTCGCTCCTTGAGGCGGATTTCTTCTTTCTTGAACTGGAGCTCTCTTTCTTGCTCTTACTTCCTGATGGCAGCCTCACGCTCCCTGATTGCAGCTGCTTCCTTTTGTTGTTCCCGCTCGATTTTAGCAAGTTCAAGTTTGAGTTTCATTGCCGTCAGATCATGCTTATCTGAAATAGTGTATTGTTCGTGAGTGTCAGAGTCTATAATCCCTTCAACTAAAAAGTGATCCAAGAGTATGTTATGTACTTCATGCTTGTTAGCTCCATGGGGAACATCTAGGTGATACTCAGGTGCAAGAGTCATCAATTCGATCCTCTTGGCATGACGTAAGTTCACTATTTCACCTGTTGGATTTGAACGGAAAGCTTGGATACGAAACATGGTGAAATTAGCAAATAAATGTGACACGAATATACTGTGGTGATATGGTGAATGTCAGAAACAGGAAAACGTGGCAACTGGTACCTATCCTGTGGAATTGTTAACAATTAAAGTTAATTCAAGATGGTAAATGATTAAGGTCGCAGGAAATCTTGTACCCGGTACTCACTGTGGGAGGATAAGGGCAAGAAAATCCTACTAATTAGTGAAACTGAGTTTCTAAAACAAATGAAACATTTAATGGTTCCAAAAGTGAATTAGGTAGTCCAAAAATGTAGGCATACCTTGCCGAGTTACTATAGAACATAAGCAAGTTTTTCCCACTGAAATGAAATATGATACTTACAGAATTAGCGAACTTTGTGCTCTGAAAAAAGAAAGC
>WNGS01164326.1:14062-26198 GCA_020271785.1 Procambarus virginalis
TACTTGTTCTTATTGTACATTTTTTTGTTTACCATTGCTGCCATTGTCATGTTGTTTCTGTTAGTATTATTGTATTTATCATTGTACGATTTGTGCCTCTGTGTTTTTTGTGATTGTTCAAAATAAAAAACAAAACACAGTAACTGCAAACATAAGAAGCGGTGATCATAAGTGTCAAAACACGGAAAGAGTGCAAACCTAGCACAAGGAACCAAACATCCGAACAGTATACATACATAGAAACACATAACATGGCAAGGGAAAAATAAAATGTACATAAAACGAGAATAACCCACACAGGGCAAAAATACCATAAAACATACCCTCAACCAAAACATAAAACTGACACAGACGTAGACATGGAACCCTGCGCACACAAGCACTCCAATTACACACATAGAAAACAAAGGCGCACAATTACCACACACCCACCACCAAAAACCACACAAACGTGAATGTACAAAACAAAACACACGCATACCCACCCACGCTACAACCACAAAACACAGAGCATCCAAAACACACAGAAATTGGTCACAGGCCAAATCTATACACGGCCACAAAATGAATAGTAAAAATTACAGCACAGCATGAAACTACCCGGCCCACGCAGGGCCAATACCTCACACAAAACCAGACACCCCCCGCATACCGACAAACCCTGCACCCGAAGGCACGGAGCCACACCACACATACATAGGAGCAGCAAACGCTAAAATTGGGGAAACACCCAAAACATGCACACCTCTGCCAAGGACCACCAAAGAAAAGGAGAGCAGCGCAAAACAAAAGCCCCTAAGCCCCCCAACCCCACCAACCCACCACGACACCCAAGCCCCACCCAAACCGAGACCCACACCAACCCACCAAACCACCCACCTACCGAAAGCAACCCCACGAACATAGGCAACCGTGAACCAACGACCAAACTCTACCTGAAAAGCGCGCTGCAACCACCACCAGGTGAAGCGCATGCGTCCCCGCAGAAACCCTAAAATGCGAGTAACTCCAAAACCCTCCCGCCTCCCGACCCACACACAAAACATAATCCGCAACCAAAACACATAAAGTATTACGCCCCGCGCGAATAACCCGGAAATACAAAACAAAACAGCAAAAACATCACCCCGACAACCAGGACCACAAAACACCTCCAGGACATCCCGTAGTTGGCCTAACGACCAATGGGCTACCCTTCTCCGAGTACATCTTACAGGTAGAGCAGCAGTCACACTCAGCACTTTGGCGTCTGAGAATGACTACCAGACCCTGAAGCAAGCCGTGTTGGACGCCTACCTTCTCTCCACCGAAAGCTACCGACGAAGTTCCGTGACTACATAAAGGCAAGTACCACCACCTTCTTAGAATTTGCCAACACCAAACGGAGATATTTTATGAAATGGCTGGAGGCAGCACATGTCTCTACTTTTCCAGAACTCGTCAACCTCATGCTGGTTGAAGAATTCTTGAGGCGTGTGCCTCCTCCTGTCCGTTTATACTTAGCAGATAAGGAAGAGACCGACTTAGTGAAATGTGCGAAGTCGGCTGACACTTACAGCCTCATCCACCGGCTGACACCAGAACCACCTACCAGTAAGAAGTCTTGGTACAGTTACGAGAAAATGAGCCCAGATCAAGGTACCTCTCAACTGTACTGTAAGTATTGTAGACTCTATGGACATACCATAGAAAAATGTGGTAAGTCTCCACATAAAGGTAACACCGAAGCCACCAAACCCAAACAGACTCCTCCTAAGTCCGGTAAGCCTGTAATGAATATCGGTGTTCATGTTAATGATCTCTCTCTCTTCAGCAAGCATCTGTATCCAGGAACTATCACTACCAACGGTTTAGATTCTGAGGGACGTTTTGGACTTAAGATCTTGAGGGACACAGCGGCTCTTCAATCGATAGTCTTGAAATCAGCTGTGCCCAACGTCGCCTACACAGGAGAGACTGTCTTCATCACTGACCTCACTGCTACTACTCCTTATCCTCTCGCCAGAGTCCACCTGGATTGTCCCTTCGTGACTGGTGAAGTCCAAGTCGCCGTCAGGGAAAAGCCTTATCCCATGCCTGGAGTGCAACTTCTCCTGGGCAACGACTTGGCAGAAGACCTGCAACCTACCAACCTGATCGTCAAGGACAAACCCCAGATGGGTACCTGTGTTGGATAATCCGATTTTTGAGCATGTTCCAGCAAAGGTTCAAGAGAGTGATGAAGTTTCTCCTGTTTTGGTGACCACCCGTGCTCAAGCTGCACGACCACAGCCAGCTGACTCTACTGCTACCGCTGTCCCTCAAGACCCTTCGAAACTACCCCCAAATCTCACCGCTTTGGAGGTTCCATAAGTTACAGAGGGAGGATCTTACCTTGACACCATTATTCTTTCAGGCTGAGACTCAATCCGACAGTATTCCTGGGTTCTTCTTGGAGAACGAGTTACTCTATCGCAGATACAGACCCAGTAAACTGAAGGAGGAGGACGATTGGGCAAACGTTGAACAACTAGTGATTCCTACCAGCCTGCGGCCCACGATTCTACACCTGGCCCACGGAGCTCTATCACACTACGGGTTTAACAAGACTTACCATGGGATTCGACAAGACTACTACTGGCCAGGTATGGTAAATGATGTCAAACAACATGTAAAGCAATGCCACGTGTGTCAGATGGCAGGTAAACCGAATGTTTCTATCCCCAGAGCACCACTGACACCCATCCAGGTGCCTGAGGAACCTTTCCACAGACTTATTATTGACTGTGTTGGTCCTTTGCCTCAGACCAGTTCCGGCAACGCCTATATCTTAACCATCCTGTGTCCTACCACCAGATTCTCCATAGCAGTTCCAGTGAAAAAATTACGGCTGCTACAGTGGTGAAAAATTTGCTAAAATTCTTCACCCAGTATGGATTTCCGAGGGAGATTCAGAGCGACTGTGGCACCAACTTCACCAGTGATCTCTTCAAACGGACTCTGGAGGAGTTCAACATCAAACAGGTACTGTCCAGCCCCTATCATCCTGCTTCACAGGGTTCTCTTGAGCGTAGTCATCAGACTATCAAAGCACTCCTAAAAAAGTTTTGCAATGAAACCTCTAAGGATTGGGATAGGCAACTTGATCTCATCATGAGTATTTTCAGAAGTCTTCCCAACGAGTCACTAGGAGTATCTCCTTATGAGATGCTCTACGGACGTAAGTGCCGTACACCTCTCAAGGCTTTCGAGGACTCTCTACATGATGCCACCTTCAGTGAGCATCAGAATGTGCCCCAGTTTCTTCAAAACCTCCGACACATTCTAGAGAGGGTCCATTCCTTTGCCAGAAACAACCTACTGAAAGCCCAAGAGAGGATGAAGACTCGTTACGACCAGCACTGCCAAGTAAGGAAATTTAAACCGGGAGACTTAGTACTCGCCTATTTCCCTATTCCAGGTTCTCCTTTGCAAAACAGGTTTTCAGGACCCTACCGTGTTAAGGAGTGCCGGAATAACTACAACTATGTTCTCGAAACCCCTGATAGGCGGCGGAAGACCCAGCTGTGCCACATCAACTTACTAAAGTTCTATCATGGTACTCCTCCCACTGTGCTACTAAACTTCTCCACCTTTACAGGTCCATACAGCCACAGTGAGACCTTCCCTGCTTCTCCTTCCGAAAGCACTGACACTGAGACAGCGCTTTCCAATTCGGAAATCCTTACTGACATCCATAATTACTTTCAGGACAATAATAGTACTCCTTAATCTTGTTCTAATACTACTCTCGCCTCGCCAGATATCACCAAGCCTTTCATCCATGTCAACGCCAGTGGTACCGACATCGAGGGTGACCTGGTACAACAAGGCGAAGAGATTCTACCTACTAACTACCAGAAACTACAACACGATCAAAAAGGAGCTACTCATCGTCCTGAACAAGCAGTACTTTGCACCATACCTGCGAAGTACTCGGTCCACCACCATCTACAGGGACCACAACCCTCTTCACTTCCTGCAGCCAGCCCCACTCAACCATCGACTACTTCTATGATGGGCTTGCTAGCTGCAACATTTCAGCCTGGAGATTGCTACACCCAGGAGTCTGACTACATCATATCAGACGCCCTCTCCAGCTTCACTGAGGTAGAGACTGCTCCACCTACCACTCTACCTCCCGAGAACGTGACTTCACCGGAACCGCAGGCTTCGGGGGAGAGTTGTGACGATAATCTCTTCCAAGAGATTGAGCCTGCTCTTCCCTACAATCGTCACATTCAAAGCTACATTCAAGATACGTTCTACAGTAGCAAAAACGTATATCAAGACAGCCACACGCACCTGCACCCCCTCCCCCCTCACACTCCTCACCGCCTGTTCACCGACTGCACTTCAATTAGCCAACTACCAGGTGCCGGCCTGCCCATATTCTCATTGGCTGCTCGTGATCTCACCACTTCAGCTCTCCACCACTCACACACGTCGTCAAGTCAACGTCGGAGTCAGCTAGCTGTACCACCTCAGAATATATCTTGTGCTCTAACTGAGAACATCTAGTTGATTCACCTCGTGTGATCAAATAGCGGCTTTTAGCTTGCGCATATATTCCCAGCACCATTTTATATATTTCTTGTATGTCATTTGTGTCCCATTGTTAACGTAAACCAGTAATTATTCATTTTTATGTTAGTTCTTTTTTCACTTGTTATACCTGCACTTTGCCAAGCCAAGGAATTGTCTTTATTTAAATTTGTTTTCTAGAGTAATTAAATTTCATTGTTTATCTTTTGTGTTTTGTGTGTCTTACCTTACCTTACCACAGACTATCAGGCAAGCAGTCTCTTTTTTTTTATACGTGTATGTGGCCAGGCATTGACATCTGCCATTGGAAGACTGCCGAACACCATACTCCAACACTTTACCGTCACAATATATATATATATAACGATAATCTCTTTTAAGAGAGATTGAGCCTGCTCTTCCCTTCATCGTCACGTTCATTGCTACATTCAAGATACATTCAACAGTAGGAAAACGTTTGTCAAGGCAGCCACACGCACCTGCATACCCCCACACTTCTCCTCACCCGGCTCAGCCGCGACACTTCAACGAGCTAACTACTAGTGTTGGCCTGTCTGCATTCTGATTGGTTGGTCAGGATCACACCACTTCTGCTTCGCACCACGCACGCCATCTACCCAAGTCAACGTCTAGGTCGTTCCAAGACACCTTCCTCAGAATATTCTTGTGCTCGACGCTGAGAACAACTATCTGATATACTCCCATGTATCAAGTACAGGTTCTTAGCTTGCGCTAATATTCCCAGCACCATTTATTAATTCTTTGTATTCCTGTTAACGTAACCAGTCTCTTAATAATTTTGTTATATGTTTTTTCACTTGTTATTTTTGCACTATTTCAATGCCAAGGAATTGTCTTTATTTAAATTTGTTTTCTAGAGTAATTAAATTTCATTGTTCATATTTTGTGTTTTGTGTGTCTTCCCCTACCTTACCACAGACTATCTGGCAAGCAGTCATTCTTTTTTTTTATGTGTATGTGGCCTGGCTTTGACACCTGCCATTGGAGGACTGCTGAACATCCATACTCCACTACTTTACCGTCACATATACTTGGGGGCCTGGCCTAGGAGTTTCACTCAGGTATTAGTAATTGTAGTAAGCGTACTTGGCTTTAATTCACTTGCTATTTTTACTAATCAATTTTCTTATTCATATGGTGCTGTGTGTATTGTGCATTCCGGGAGTAGCATATGGTGAGTGTGAGACAACTTTGGATTACGTGGTGACTGTAGGCCTCAGTCATACTCTTAATTGGTCGTCTCTCCCTCCGTCTTATTACCCGTGTTTACCACCTTTTGTCCCTAGGATATTTCTCATATTTTCGGCAGATCATCATATAGGTACCCTGGTACTGTGGTCTGTCTCCGGGTCAATAGCACCTAATTTCTGCAATCCGACTCTAGGAGGATAAAGAGGGCCATAGTTCCTCTCGCACAGACATTTATTGACGAGTTGGGACCTCGCCAATAGTTCTCGTCACCAGTTGACACTCGCACCCCTACTCGTCGGTCAGAATTAATGGTACTTACTTAAGGTAGGGAATTAGCTTTCTTTCTTTTGAGCACAAAGTTCGCTAATTCTGTAAGTATCATATTTAATTTCAGTGGGAAAAACTTGCTTATGTTCTATAGTGACTCGGCAAGGTATGCCTACATTCTTGGACTACCTAATTCACTTTTGGAACCATTAAATGTTTCATTTGTTTTAGAAACTCAGTTTCACTAATTAGTAGGATTTTCTTGCCCTTTTTCTCCCACAGTGAGTACCGGGTAGAAGATTTCCTGCGACCTTAATCATTTACCATCTTGAATTAACTTTAATTGTTAACAATTCCACAGGATAGGTACCAGTTGCCACGTTTTCCTGTTTCTGACATTCACCATATCACCACAGTATATTCGTGTCACATTTATTTGCTAATTTCACCATGTTTCGTATCCAAGCTTTCCGTTCAAATCCAGCAGGTGAAATAGAGAACTTACGTCATGCCAAGAGGATCGAATTGATAACTCTTGCACATGAGTATCACCTAGATGTTCCCCATGATGCCAACAAGCATGAAGTACATAATATTCTCTTAGATCACTTTTTAGATGAAGGGATTATAGACTCTGACACTCACGAACAATACACTATTTCAGATAAGCATGATCTGACGGCAATGAAACTCAAACTTGAACTTGCTAAAATCGAGCGGGAGCAACAAAAGGAAGCAGCTGCAATCAGGGAGCGTGAGGCTGCCATCAGGAAGGAAGAACAAGAAAGAGAAATCCGCCTCAAGGAGCGTGAGGCCGCCCTGAGGAAAGAAGAAAGTGACAGAGAGGCCCTCCTCCTCCAAGGACAGCAAGAACGTGAGTTGGCCCTATTAAGAGAGCGTGAACGAGTACAACTAGAAGCAAAACAACGTCACCTGGAGATGCAACGCGAACATGAAAAACAACAAGCGGAAACAGCTCTAGCATGTCGTCGACAAGAACTCACGTTGGAAGCTACACACCAAGCTCAACTCCAACAAGCTACAGCTAGTCTTCCTCCAAGTTTCAATGTCTCCCATGCAAGTAAGTTAATGCCACCGTTCGTAGAGTCGGAGGTTGATGTTTTTTTACAACTTTTGAGACCCTTGCTAATCAACTTAGTTGGCCTACCGACCAATGGGCTACCCTTCTCCGAGTACATCTTACAGGTAGAGCAGCAGTCACACTCAGCACTTTGGCGTCTGAGAATGACTACCCAACCCTGAAGCAAGCCGTGTTGGACGCCTACCTTCTCTCCACCGAAAGCTACCGACGAAAATTCCGTGACTACATAAAGGCAAGTACCACCACCTTCTTAGAATTTGCCAACACCAACGGGAGATATTTTATGAAATGGCTGGAGGCAGCACATGTCTCTACTTTTCCAGAACTCGTCAACCTTATGCTGGTTGAAGAATTCTTGAGGCGTGTACCTCCTCCTGTCCGTTTATATTTAGCAGATAAGGAAGAGACCGACCTAGTGAAATGTGCGAAGTCGGCTGACACTTACAGCCTCATCCACCGGCTGACACCAGAACCACCTACCAGTAAGAAGTCTTGGTACAGTTACGAGAAAATGAGCCCAGATCAAGGTACCTCGCAACTGTACTGTAAGTATTGTCGACTCTATGGACATACCATAGAAAAATGTGGTAAGTCTTCATATAAAGGTAACACTGAATCCACCAAACCCAAACAGACTCCTCCTAAGTCCGGTAAGCCTGTAATGAATGTTGGTGTTCATGTTAATGATCTTTCTCTCTTCAGCAAGCATCTGTATCCTGGAACTATCACTACCAACGGTTCAGATTCTGAGGGACGTTTTGGACTTAAGATCTTGAGGGACACAGCGGCTCTTCAATCAATAGTCTTGAAATCAGCTGTGCCCAACGTCGCCTACACTGGAGAGACTGTCTTCATCACTGACCTCACTGCTACTACTCCTTATCCTCTCGCCAGAGTCCACCTGGATTGTCCCTTCGTGACCGGTGAAGTCCAAGTCACCATCAGGGAAAAACCTTTTTCCATGCCTGGAGTGCAACTTCTCCTGGGCAACGACTTGGCAGAAGACCAGCAACCGACCAACCTGATCGTCAAGGACAAACCCCAGGTGTGTATCTCTGAAATGGATAATCCGATTTTTGAGCATGTTCCAGCAAAGGTTCAAGAGAGTGATGAAGTTTCTCCTCCTGTTTTGGTGACCACCCGTGCTCAAGCTGCACGACCACAACCAGCTGACTCTACTACTACCGCTTTCCCTCAAGACCCTTCGAAACTACCCCCAAATCTCACCGCTTTGGAGTTCCGTAAGTTACAGAGGGAGGATCTTACCTTGACACCATTATTCTTTCAGGCTGAGACTCAATGCGACAGTATTCTTGGGTTCTTCCTAGAGAACGAGTTGCTCTATCGCAGATACCGACCCAGTAAACTGAAGGAGTAGGACGATTGGGCCAAAATTGAACAACTAGTGATTCCTACCAGCCTGCGGCCCACTATTCTACACCTGGCCCACGGAGCACTATCACACTACGGGTTTAACAAGACTTACCATGGGATTCGACAAGACTACTACTGGCCAGGTATGGTTAATGATGTCAAACAATATGTCAAACTATGTCACGTGTGTCAGAAGGCAGGTAAACCGAATGTTTCTATCCCCAGAGCACTACTGACACCCATCCAGGTGCCTGCGGAACCTTTCCACAGACTTATTATTGACTGTGTTGGTCCTTTACCTCCGACCAGTTCCGGCAACGCCTATATCTTAACCATCCTGTGTCCTACCACCAGATTCCCCATATTAGTTCCAGTAAAAAAATTACGGCTGCTACAGTGGTAAAATATTTGCTGAAGATCTTCACCCAGTATGGATTTCTGAGGGAGATTCAGAGCGACTGTGGCACCAACTTCACCAGTGATCTCTTCAAACGGACACTAGAGGAGTTCAACATCAAACAGGTATTGTCCAGCCCCTATCATCCTGCTTCACAGGGTTCTCTTCCTGTCTGGGTCTTCTGTCATTCGGTGGGGGGTTATATATGACTACTATTATAATTTTCTGTCCTCCAGTTGCAATGGTGCCTGATATGTAGTCCCTGAAACCTTCACAGTTCTGAATTACCATCTCTTCGAAACTCCAACCTTCTCTTAGTAGCAAAGCCACACCACCTCCTCCTCTCCCTTCTCTCTCTTTCCTCACTACATAGTAGCCCTGTGAAAACACTGCATTTGTTATGATTTTCGTTAGCTTTGTTTGTGTGTGTGTGTGTGTGTGTGTGTGTGTGTGTGTGTGTGTGTGTGTGTGTGTGTGTGTACTCACCTAGTTGTACTCACCTTGTTGTGCTTGCGGGGGTTGAGCTCTGGCTCTTTGTTCCCGCCTCTCAACCGTCAATCAACAGGTGTACAGTTTCCTGAGCCTAATGGGCTCTATCATATCTACACTTGAAACTGTGTATGGAGTCAGCCTCCACCACATCGCTTCCTAATGCATTCCATTTGTCAACCACTCTGACGCTAAAAAAGTTCTTTCTAATATCTCTGTGGCTCATTTGGGCACTCAGCTTCCACCTGTGTCCCCTAGTGCGTGTGCCCCTTGTGTTAAACAGCCTGTCTTTATCAACCCTGTCGATTCCCCTGAGAATCTTGAATGTGGTGATCATGTCCCCCTAACTCTTCTGTCTTCCAACGAAGTGAGGTTTAATTCCTGCAGTCGCTCCTCGTAGCTCATACCTCTCAGCTCGGGTACTAGTCTGGTGGCAAACCTTTGAACCTTTTCCAGTTTAGTCTTATGCTTGACTAGATAGGGACTCCATGCTGGAGCCGCATACTCCAGGATTGGTCTGACATATGTGGTATATAATGTTCTGAAAGATTCCTTACACAAGTTTCTAAAGGCCGTTCTTATGTTAGCCAACCTGGCATATGCTGCTGATGTTATCCTCTTGATATGAGCTTCAGGGGACAGGTCTGGCGTGATATCAACCCCCAGGTCTTTCTCTCTCTCTGACTCTTGAAGTATTTCATCTCCCAAATGATACCTTGTATCTGGTCTCCTGCTTCCTACCCCTATCTTCATTACATTACATTTGCTTGGGTTAAACTCTAACAGCCATTTGTTCGACCATTCCTGCAGCTTGTCCAGGTCTTCTTGAAGTCTCAAGCTGTCCTCCTCTGTCTTAATCCTTCTCATAATTTTGGCGTCGTCAGCAAACATTGAGAGGAATGAGTCTATACCCTCTGGGAGATCATTTACGTATATCAGAAACAGGATAGGTCCAAGTACAGAGCCCTGTGGGACTCCACTGGTGACTTCACGCCAGTCTGAGGTCTCACCCCTCACTGTAACTCTCTGCTTCCTATTGCTTAGGTACTCCCTTATCCACTGGAGCGCCCTACCTGTTACTCCTGCCTGTTTCTCCAGCTTATGCATCAACCTTTTATGGGGTACTGTGTCAAAGGCTTTCCGACAGTCCAAAAAAATGCAGTCCGCCCACCCTTCTCTTTCTTGCTTAATTCTTGTCACCTGATCGTAGAATTCTATCAAGCCTGTAAGGCAAGATTTACCCTCCCTGAACCCATGTTGATGGGTTGTCACGAAGTCTCTTCTCTCCAGATGTGTTACTAGGTTTTTTCTCACAATCTTCTCCATCACCTTGCATGGTATACAAGTTAAGGACACTGGCCTGTAGTTCAGTGCCTCTTGTCTGTCACCCTTTTTGTATATTGGTACTACATTAGCAGTCTTCCATATTTCTGGTAGGTCCCCCGTTTCCAGTGACTTACTATACACTATGGAGAGTGGTAAGCAAAGTGCTCCTGCACACTCTTTCAATACCCATGGCGAGATTCCATCCGGCCCAACAGCTTTTCTCACATCCAGCTCCAATAGGTGCTTTTGACCTCATCTCTTGTAATTTCGAACCTATCCAAGGTCACCTGGTTTGCTGCCACCTCTCCCAGCGCCGTGATATCTCCCTGTTCTATTGTAAAGACCTCCTGGAACCTTTTGTTGAGTTCTTCACACACCTCTTTGTCATTCTCTGTGTACCTGTCCTCGCCCACCCTAAGTTTAATCACCTGTTCCTTCACTGTTGTCTTCCTCCTGATGTGACTGTGTAGTAGCTTTGGTTCAGTCTTGGCTTTGTTAGCTATATCATTTTCATACCTTTTCTCAGCTGCTCTTCTCACACTGACATACTCGTTCCTGGTTCTCTGGTATCTCTCTCTACTTTCTGGTGTTCTGTTATTACGAAGTTCCTCCATGCCCTTTTGTTCAGCTCCTTTGCTTTCATACATTCCCTATTAACCACGGATTCTCCTTTGCTTCTCTGTTTTTTCCTTTTGGGCTGGGACAAACCTGCTTACAGCCTCCTGACATTTTTGGGTGACATAGTCCATCATGTCTTGTACGGACTTGGTTCCGAGTTCTGTGTCCAATGTATATCCCATAGGAATTTATTCATCCCTCATAGTTTCCCTTTCGGTACGCCAGCCCTTTGGTTTCCCGTTCTTTTTGTGGGTGAATTCCCTAGCTCAACCAGGTACTCAAGCTCAATACACTATGATCACTCATTCCCAAGGGGGCTTCCAACTTAACTTCCCTTATATCCGACTCATTTAGGGTAATATCAAATCAAGCAAGGCTGTTTCATCCCCTCCTCTCATTCTTGTCGGTCCCTTGAGTGTTGACTTAGAAAGTTTCTTGTTGCCACATCCAGCAGCTTAGCTCTCCACGTGTCTGGGCCTCCGTGTGGGTCTCTGTTCCCCAATCTATCTTCCCATGGTTGAAGTCTCCATGATTAGAAGTCTGGATCCGTTCCTGCAGCCACAGAAGCCTCTCGTCTATTATATTGATGGTGGCCATGTTGTTTCTATCATATTCCTGTCTGGGTCTTCTGTCCATTTTCGTGGGGGGTATATATGACTACTATTATAATTTTCGTCCTCCGTTCAATGGTGCCTGATATGTAGTCCCTGAAACCTTCACAGTTCTGAATTAACCTCTCTTCGAAACTCCAACCTTCTTAGTACAAAGCCACACCACCTCTCCTCCTG
>WNGS01164326.1:44692-52192 GCA_020271785.1 Procambarus virginalis
GTTCGTAAACAGTGATTCTACGTCCAACGAGGCTCTTATCCCTGTGGCCTGTGTTCCCCTCAGTAAGTCAACAAATTCCTTTGGAGACTTCAGGCTGAAGGTGCAAGGGACATAAGGAGTCAGCAGGCCGTTGAGTCGCTTTCGCCAGTCTGTACGTGGGTGTGGGTATCTGTCTAATGATTGGCCGAAGTGGGTTTCCAGGCTTATGTGTCTTGACATTTCCATACACATATCCAGGCTTATATTCCCCAATAATCTTTGGCAGGTGGAGTCCGGATTTCTTGGCGTTCACAGTTTCGATCAATTTGTTGACCTTTGCCTTCAATTCGGCTGCAGTGTCCTTCGTTACCCTTGGGAATTTAGTTTGGTCAGAGAGAATGAGGTTCATTTTCGCCAGATATTCGTCTTTTTTAAGAATGACGTATATTGGCGACTTGTCGCCTCTTCTGACGACTATCTCCTTGTTCTCACGAAGGCTCATAGCTGCCGCTTTGAGCTCAGGGGACAGTATGGTGCTTCTGTAATTGCCTCGATTCTTTCCTCCTTCCGCAATAAGTTCTGCTTGTAAGGTGTCTTTGGTGGTGACCTTCTTTTGTGTCTCGAGGTCGAATATGTCGTCCAACAGGATCTCCAACTCCACTTTCCGGGCCATCTCACTTGGTCTGGACATAACGTGACAGTTTACACCCAGATTTAGAAGAGTGACTTGGTCCTCAGTGAGGTTGATTCCTGCAAGGTTCAGGAAGCCGTCTCTTGGTCGTGGAATTTCCATAGGTCCTCCATATAACGTTGTTTGTTTCTTGATTATCCTGGTTTCGGTGCTGCGGTGAAGTCGATCAGTGACGATGTCGAGGTGTTGCTCAATGCAGGTACGGAGACTTTCGTCGATGTTGCAGTTTCTCCATTGGTTTGTAACATGAAGTAGTTGTGTTTTGTTGTCGCGTTTTGTTGTCTTTGATTTCATTTTCTGCCTTATGTGTCTGATTACATATAATGAATATATATATATATATATATATATATATATATATATATATATATATATATATATATTAGTATATTTTGGTAGCAGTCTTTTCTGTAGACATATATTATTAGATATGACCGAAAAAGTAAGATTAATAATTCTAACACGAATTTTCTCAATTTTTCCTATATTCTTTTTCACTGTTGATGGTAACTGAAAAATCAATTCTCCAAAGTTCATTTTTATTTCTAATCTGACGCGACACTTGAGCGCGTTTCGTAAAACTTATTACATTTTCAAAGACTTTAGTTTACACACATACAACTATAACTGAACAGAGTTTAAACAGCTTTGACTTTCTTTTTAATACCTGCATTTGGGTGAGGTGACATGTTACAATGGTTTTGGATGAGGTGAAAACAAACTTTCAACACAAAGTTTCAACACAAAGTATATATATATATATATATATATATATATATATATATATATATATATATATATATATATATATATATATATATATATATATATATTGTGACGGGAAAATGAAGGAGTGTAGATGTTCGGCAGTCTTCCTACTGGCTGGTGTCAATGCCTATCACATTTACAAAAAAAAAATATAGACTGCTTGGCTGTTGTCTGTGGTAAATTAAGGGAAGACACACAAAACACATAGTATGAACAATGAAACTTTAATTACATTGAAAATTAGTTATGAACAAAGAGAATCCCTTGGCTATGTACAGTGCAAACAAACAAGACAAAATATATAACATAAAAATTAAGAACAGGGATGACGTTACTCTATGAATAAAATAAAGACGAAATGAAATAAACAGGTGCTGAGAATAAGGCGCTAGCTGAGAACATCCAGCAATAGACAGGAGCTTATATCAGTTTGTTGTTTTCAGCTTGAGAGCACAAGATATTCTAACTTCAATGACTGGTTCAAGCCCAGACATCGACTAGGTAGAGGTGCAGGTGTGCAATCGGCGGGTCAAGAATCAAAAGCAGGCAGGCTGGAATGGTAGTTTGCTGGTTGACGACAGTGGCGAGCTGGCATGGAGGGAGTGTGGAGTGGAGGGGGAGTTCAGGGTACGTTTGCCTCCTGGTCAAAACGTTTTGTGCTACTGGCAGACGTATCTTGAAGGTAGCATCTTATTCTTGTATATGAATAAGTAACTTTATGTAGGGAAGAGCAGGTTCAATCTCTCTTGAAAGAGATTATCGTCACAACTCTCCCCCGAAGCCTGCTCTGACTAGTCAAGTTACTTCTTCTGATGGTAGAGTGGTATGTGTAGCTGCCTCTACCTCATAGACTCTGGAGAGGGCGTCTGCTATGATGTTGTCAGAACCCTTGATGTAGTGGATCTCCAGGTTGAAATTCTGCAGATACAAATCCCATCGAAGAAGTCGTTGATTGTTGAATTGGGCTTGCTGCAAGAAGTGTAGGGGATTGTGGTACGAGTAGATGGTCGTAGACCGAGCACCTTGTAGGTAAGATGCAAAGTGCTGTAAGTTCAGGACGATGGAGAGAAGTTCCTTTTCGATAGTGCTGTAGTTCTTCTGGTGAGGTTTTAACTTGTAGCTGTAGTAGCTAACAGGTAGAACCTCCTCGCTCTCGTTGTCGCATCAGGACGCCACCGATGCTGGTACCACTGTCGTCGACATGGTGGATGAAAGGCTTCGTGATATCTGGCGAGGCGAGAATGGGATTAGAACAGAGCAGAGATTTAAGTTGTTCAAAATCAATGGTTTGCTGAATGGTCCAATGATGCCATTGCTTGGGGCTGGTTAAAGTGATCAATGGTGTCCCTACCGTACTAAAATTCTTCAAACTCCTACGGTAGTAGGAGGCAAGACCAAGGAAGTGCAGGAGCTGCTCCCTGGTGGTAGGCTGTGGGTAATGCTGGATGACTTGAGTGTGTATGTTTAACGGAGCTAGGCTACCAGTCCCTATCACATGACCAAGATAACGCACTTTACCTTTAGCACAGGTGGACTTGTCCAAGTTGATGGTGAGGCCGGCTGTCAGGAGCTTGGCGAACAATCGTTGTAGCTGGAGCAGATGTTCGTTCCAGGTGTTAGTTGCCACAACGATATCATCCAAGTAGGCATAGGTGTGATCTAAGCCGTGGATGACGTGGTTGACAGCTCCCTGGAAGGTGGCCGGGGCATTACATAGTCCAAATGGAAGGCTTTCATATCTGTAAAGGCCAAAAGGAGTGGTGAAGGCAGATATTTCCTTAGCTCGCTCTGTCAAACATACTTGGTAGTATCCCTTGAGTAAGTCTAGTTGGAATAAATACCGAGCATTACCAATGGCGTCAAGGATGTCATCTATTCTAGGTAATGGGTAAGCATCCTTGACAGTCACATGATTCAATTTCCTGTAGTCGGTACACAGCCTCACTTTACTGTGCGGTTTCGGCACCAAGATGCAGGGTGAGGCCCAAGGGGGACTCACAAGGGGTGGCCAGCCCATGACCCAAGAGGTACTGTACTTCAGCACGCATAACTTCCTTTTTGCTCGCGGTGATTCGGTAGAAAAGTTGACGAAACGGCCGGGTGTCAGGGAGTAGTTGGATGTCGTGCTGAACAACAGTACACTCCTTTGGATCATCGCTGAACAACTTCTGATGTTCCTTGAAGATTCTGATGAGAGGAGCACTATTACTGTCCTGCAAATAGGTATGATGATCAGTTAGGATTTCCGAGTTGGAAGGCACTGACTAAGTGTTAGTGCTTTCGGGAGGAGAAGCAGGAAAGGTCTCACTGTGGAGGTATGGACTTTTAAAGGTGGATAATGATACCAACACAGTGGGGGGAGTACCTTGATACTGCTTCAGAAGGTTGACGTGGCACAACTGGGTCTTCCGCTGCCTATCTGGAGTCTCAAGAACGTAGTTGTGGTTGTTTCTGCACTCCTTGATGCGGTAGGGTCCTGAAAACTTGTTTTGCATTGGAGAACCTGGGATAGGATAATATGCCAACACGATGTCTCCTGGTTTAAATTTCCTTATTTTGCTGCGTTGGTCAAAATGAGTCTTCATCCTCTCCTGAGCTTTCAATAGATTGTCATTAGCAAATTTACGTACTCTCTCTAGAATGTGTTTTAAGTTTTGAAGAAACTGGGGCACATTCTGAGGGTCACTGAAGGTGGCATTACGTAGAGAGTCTTTAAAAACTTTGAGAGGAGTATGGCACTTACGTCCGTAGAGCATCTCATAAGGAGATACTCCTAGAGACTCATTGAGGAGACTTCTGAAAATGCACATGATGAGGTCATGTTGTTTATCCCAGTCCTTCAAGGTTTCATTGCAAAATTTCTTTAGGAGTGCTTTAATAGTCTGATGACTACGTTCAAGAGAACCCTGTGAAGCAGGATGATAGGGGCTGGACAATACCTGTGTGATATTGAACTCTTCCAGTGTCTTCTTGAAGAGATCACTGGTGAAGTTGGTGCCACAGTCACTTTGAACCTCTCTTGGAAATCCATACTGGGTGAAGATCTTCAATAGTTGTTTCACCACAGTAGCAGCCGTAATGTTCTTTACTGGAACTGCTATGGGGAATCTGGTGGTAGGACACAGGATAGTTAGTATATAGGCGTTGCCAGAACTGGTCCGGGAAAATGAAGGAGTGTAGACGTTCGGCAGTCCTCCTCCTGGCTGGTGTCAATGCCTATCACATTTACAAAAAAAAAAGATAGACTGCTTGGCTGTTGTCTGTGGTAAATTAAGGGAAGACACGCAAAACACATAGTATGAACAATGAAACTTTAATTAGATTGAAAATAAGTTATGAACAAAGAGAATCCCTTGGCTATGTAAAGTGCAAACAAACAAGTAAAAAAATATAGCAGACAAATTAAGAACAGGGATGACGTTACTCTATGAATAAAATAAAGACAAAATGAAAAAAACAGGTGCTGAGAATAAGGCGCTAGCTGAGACCATCCACCAATAGACAGGAGCGTATATCAGTTAGTTGTTTTCAACTTGAGAGCACAAGATATTCTAACTTCAATGACTGGTTCAAGCCCAGACATCGACTAGGTAGAGGGCGCTGAGGTGCAGGTGTGCAGTCGGCGGGTCACCAATCAGAAGCAGGCAGGCTGGAATGGTAGTTTGCTGGTTGGCGACGGTGGCGAGCTAGCGTGGAGGGAGTGTGGAGTGGGGGAGAGTTTACTGTACGTTTGCCTCCTGGTCAAAACGTTTTGTGCTACTGGTAGACGTATCTTGAAGGTAGCATCTTATTCTTGTATATGTATAAGTAACTTTATGTAGGGAAGAGCAGGTTCAATCTCTCTTGAAAGAGATTATCGTCACAATATATATATATATATATATATATATATATATATATATATATATATATATATATATATATATATATATATATATATATATATATATATATATATATATATATATATATATATATATATATATATATATATATATATATATATATATATATATATATATATATATATATATATATATATATATATATATATATATATATATATATATATATATATATATATATATATATATATATATATATATATATATATATATATATATATATATATATATATATATATATATATATATATATACATATATAAATATATATGTGTGTACTCACCTAGTTGTACTCACCTAGTTGTGCTTGCGGGGGTTGAGCTCTGGCTCTTTGGTCCCGCCTCTCAACCGTCAATCAACAGGTGTACACTTTCCTGAGCCTAATGGGCTCTATCATATCTACACTTGAAACTGTGTATGGAGTCAGCCTCCACCACATCGCTTCCTAATGCATTCCATTTGTCAACCACTCTGACACTAAAAAAGTTCTTTCTAATATCTCTGTGGCTCATTTGGGCACTCAGTTTCCACCTGTGTCTCCTAATGCGTGTGCCCCTTGTGTTAAACAGCCTATCTTTATCAACCCTGTCGATTCCCCTGAGAATCTTGAATGTGGTGATCATGTCCCCCCTAACTCTTCTGTCTTCCAACGAAGTGAGGTTTAATTCCTGCAGTCGCTCCTCGTAGCTCATGCCTCTCAGCTCGGGTACTAGTCTGGTGGCAAACCTTTGAACCTTTTCCAGTTTAGTCTTATGCTTGACTAGATAGGGACTCCATGCTGGAGCCGCATACTCCAGGATTGGTCTGACATATGTGGTATATAATGTTCTGAAAGATTTCTTACACAAGTTTCTAAAGGCCGTTCTTATGTTAGCCAACCTGGCATATGCTGCTGATGTTATCCTCTTGATATGAGCTTCAGGGGACAGGTCTGGCGTGATATCAACCCCCAGGTCTTTCTCTCTCTCTGACTCTTGAAGTATTTCATCTCCCAAATGATACCTTGTATCTGGTCTCCTGCTTCCTACCCCTATCTTCATTACATTACACTTGCTTGGGTTAAACTCTAACAGCCATTTGTTCGACCATTCCTGCAGCTTGTCCAGGTCAGGTTGTGTGTGTGTGTGTGTGTGTAAATCACGAAAATTAACATGCGATGAAAAATGTGACAGTCTCATACCACAGAGGAAGAATTGAAACAGGAATTTTCAGTGCTTGCGTATAGTAATACATCTTCAGAATATATATACATTATATATATATATTAGTATATTTCGGTAGCAGTCTTTCCTGTAGACATATATTACTAAATATAACCGAAAAAGTAAGATTAATAATTCTAACACGAATTTTCTCAATATTTCTTATGTTTATTTTCACGGTTGATGGTAATTGAAAAATCAATTCTCCAAATTTCATTTTTATTTCTACTCTGACTCGACACTTCAACCCGTTTCGTAATAACTTATTACATTTTCAAATACTTTTAATTTACACACGCACACAACTATAACCTGCAAACACTAAACAGAGTTCTTACCTATGCTATGATTTAATCAGCTTTCATTTTACTTTATACCCGCATTTTGGGTGAGGTGATATGTTACAACAGTTTTGGATGAGGTGAACAAAACTTTCAACACAGGATAGAAAACAAAACAATGGGTATTGAAGGTAAGAATGGAAGTAACTGCAGAGGGCCTATTGGCCCATATTTCTTGATGCATCTATATTGGAGCGGAGTCTTGAAGTGGGTAGAATATAGTTGTGCATTAATTGGCTGTTGATTGCTGGTGTTGACTTCTTGATGTGTAGTGCCTCGCAGATGTCAAGCCGCCTGCTATCGCTGTATCTATCGATGATTTCTGTGTTGTTTGCTAAGATTTCTCTGGTGATGGTCTGGTTGTGGGAAGAGATTATATGTTCCTTAATGGAGCCCTGTTGCTTATGCATCGTTAATCGCCTGGAAAGAGATGTTGTTGTCTTGCCTATATACTGAGTTCTTTGAGGCTTACAGTCCCGTACTGGGCATTTGAAGGCATAGACGACGTTGGTCTCTTTTAAAGCGTTCTGCTTTGTGTCTGGAGAGTTTCTCATGAGTAGGCTGGCCGTTTTTTTTGGTTTTATAGTTAATCGTCAGTTGTATCTTCCGAGTTT
>WNGS01164326.1:54692-56684 GCA_020271785.1 Procambarus virginalis
GCTAGGTAACAGGGGCATAGGGTGAAAGAAACTCTGCCCATTGTTTCTCGCCGGCGCCTGGGATCGAACCCAGGACCACAGGATCACAATTCCAGCTTGCTGTCCGCTCGGCCGACCGGCTCCCTATAGAGAACAGTGATACAGTAAATTAGTGAACGGTAGCACAACAGGCAAAAGGATACAGCATATTGAAACAACCACCAGCACCGATCCACTGGCACTCAGTGGAAGAGTGGGACTCATCGCCATGTGGAGAGACGACGATTCCATCGAGGTCCACGACATAAGGACATCATTATAAACTCACCTGGTTGTGTGAGCGGGACGGTTTTGGCTGGTGAGTACTGCCTGCTCCTGTCAGTTAACTGATGTACAGTAAGGTGAATTATAAGAGAAATCTTGTTCAGTTTATCATATATATTTAGACTCACAAAGTGGCTCATTCCGGGTGGAAGTGTGACACATAAGGGACCCTCGTGACACTCACACTCACAAGCAAACACATACACAAGCAAACACACACACACAAGCAAACACACACATACACACACACAGTAAAGGGATGGAGTAAATCAAAATACGAAAAGGTTTTTACTTATGTGAAACATCACGCCAGTCACAGGATAGCCCCCCCCCCCTCTTTCCCACCCCATCTTACCCAAAACAATACCCTGCATGGGAACTGGCTAGATAGCGGCCTTTGACACTTAGTTGACAACTGTTGGACAACTGACCTTACCTCCAGTCTCTCACCCTCCTCCTCCTCTTCCCTCTCCCCCATTAAGCATACACAAATAGATCTCTTCTGTGCCTCTCCCCTTCCTCCCAATATCTCTCCCCCTAACCTCCCCATACACACACTCCAGTGTTTTGGTTTTGTGTGTGCAGTGTTTTTAGTATAACAAGTAGTCTTGGATACCAGCTAAAGTTCCCAAAAAGAACTGGGAACCAAAGGGCTGGAGTACCGAAAGGGAAACTATGAGGAGATGAATAAATTCCTATGGGATATACATTGGGACACAGAACTCGGAACCAAGTCCGTACAAGACATGATGGACTATGTCACCCAAAAATGTCAGGAGGCTGTAAGCAGGTTTGTCCCAGCCCGACAGGAAAAAACAGAGAAGCAAAGGAAGAATCCGTGGTTTAATAGGGAATGTATGAAAGCAAAGGAGCTGAACAAAAGGGCATGGAGGAACTTCCATAATAACAGAACACCAGAAAGTAGAGAGAGATACCAGAGAACCAGGAACGAGTATGTCAGTGTGAGAAGAGCAGCTGAGAAAAGGTATGAAAATGATATAGCTAATAAAGCCAAGACTGAACCAAAGTTACTACACAGTCACATCAGGAGGAAGACAACAGTGAAGGAACAGGTGATGAAACTTAGGGTGGGCGAGGACAGGTACACAGAGAATGACAAAGAGGTGTGTGAAGAACTCAACAAAAGGTTCCAGGAGGTCTTTACAATAGAACAGGGAGATGTCATGGCACTAGAAGAGGTGGCAGCAAACCAGGTGACCATGGATAGGTTCGAAATTACAAGAGATGAGGTCAAAACGCACCTATTGGAGCTGGATGTGAGAAAAGATGTTGGGCCGGATGGAATCTCGCCATGGGTATTGAAAGAGTGTGCAGGAGCACTTTGCTTACCACTCTCCATAGTGTATAGTAAGTCACTGGAAACGGGGGACCTACCAGAAATATGGAAGACTGCTAATGTAGTACCAATATACAAAAAGGGTGACAGACAAGAGGCACTGAACTACAGGCCAGTGTCCTTAACTTGTATACCATGCAAAGTGATGGAGAAGATTGAGAAAAAAAACTAGTAACACATCTGGAGAGAAGAGACTTCGTGACAACCCATCAACATGGGTTCAGGGAGGGTAAATCTTGCCTTACAGGCTTGATAGAATTCTACGATCAGGTGTCAAAAATTAAGCAAGAAAGAGAAGGGTGGGCGGACTGCATTTTTTGGACTGTCGGAAA
>WNGS01164327.1:0-12558 GCA_020271785.1 Procambarus virginalis
GTGAGCTCCGCCCCTCAAGTGATGTAGTGCTGTAAATTATACTTTACTGGCTGACATGTATCATGCCGGCGTGATCCCCCTGGCTGTTGGTGACGCCCCCGCCCTCCCTCTCTACCTGGTGCTGTCTACCTGGTGCTGTCTACCTGGTGCCGTCTACCTGGTGCTGTCTACCAGGTGCTGTCTGCCTGGTGCTGTCTACCAGGTGCTGTCTGCCTGGTGCTGTCTACCAGGTGCTGTCTACCAGGTGCTGTCTGCCTGGTGCTGTCTACCAGGTGCTGTCTACCAGGTGCTGTCTACCTGGTGCTGTCTACCTGGTGTTGTCTACCTGGTGCTGTCTCCTGATGCTGTCTCCTGGTGCTGTCTGCCTGGTGCTGTCTACCTGGTTCTGTCTACCTGGTGCTGTCTACCTGGTGCTGTCTACCTGGTGCTGTCTGCCTGGTGCTGTCTACCTGGTGTTGTCTACCTGGTGTTGTCTCCCTGGTGCTGTCTCCCTGGTGCTGTCTACCTGGTGCTGTCTACCTGGTGCTGTCTACCTGGTGCTGTCTACCAGGTGCTGTCTACCTGGTGCTGTCTACCTGGTGCTGTCTACCTGGTGTTGTCTACCTGGTGTTGTCTACCTGGTGTTGTCTCCCTGGTGCTGTCTCCCTGGTGCTGTCTACCTGGTGCTGTCTACCTGGTGCTGTCTACCTGGTGCTGTCTACCAGGTGCTGTCTACCTGGTGCTGTCTACCTGGTGCTGTCTACCTGGTGTTGTCTACCTGGTGCTGTCTCCCTGGTGCTGTCTCCCTGGTGCTGTCTACCTGGTGCTGTCTACCTGGTGCTGTCTACCTGGTGCTGTCTACCAGGTGCTGTCTACCTGGTGCTGTCTACCTGGTGCTGTCTACCTGGTGTTGTCTACCTGGTGCTGTCTGTCTGGTGCTGTCTACCTGGTGCTGTCTACCTGGTGCTGTCTCGTGGTGCTGTCTACCTGGTGCTGTCTACCTGGTGCTGTCTACCTGGTGCTGTCTACCTGGTGCTGTCTACCTGGTGTTGTCTACCTGGTGCTGTCTACCTGGTGCTGTCTACCTGGTGCTGTCTACCTGGTGCTGTCTACCTGGTGTTGTCTACCTGGTGCTGTCTACCTGGTGTTGTCTACCTGGTGCTGTCTACCTGGTGCTGTCTAATTGGTGCTGTCTACCTGGTGCTGTCTACCTGGTGTTGTCTACCTGGTGTTGTCTACCTGGTGCTGTCTACCTGGTGTTGTCTACCTGGTGTTGTCTACCTGGTGCTGTCTACCTGGTGTTGTCTACCTGGTGCTGTCTACCTGGTGCTGTCTAATTGGTGTTGTCTACCTGGTGCTGTCTACCTGGTGTTGTCTACCTGGTGCTGTCTAATTGGTGCTGTCTAATTGGTGCTGTCTAATTGGTGCTGTCTACCTGGTGTTGTCTACCTGGTGCTGTCTACCAGGTGCTGTCTACCTGGTGCTGTCTACCTGGTGCTGTCTACCTGGTGTTGTCTACCTGGTGCTGTCTGTCTGGTGCTGTCTACCTGGTGCTGTCTACCTGGTGCTGTCTCGTGGTGCTGTCTACCTGGTGCTGTCTACCTGGTGCTGTCTGCCTGGTGCTGTCTACCTGGTGCTGTCTACCTGGTGCTGTCTCCCTGGTGCTGTCTCCCTGGTGCTGTCTACCTGGTGCTGTCTACCTGGTGCTGTCTACCTGGTGCTGTCTACCTGGTGTTGTCTACCTGGTGTTGTCTACCTGGTGCTGTCTACCTGGTGCTGTCTACCTGGTGAGAGTACTGATCATACTTAGTACTTGACATACTGTTTTGTGAGAACATATACCAATAGGCAGGTTTGGTGCTAGGTTGTATATATTATACTTGTATTAATGTATAATGATGTATTAGAGTTGATCCGTAAAGTTCTAGAATGGTCTTTCACCCCCCCCCCCCCCGCGTACTGGTCCAGCCAGTGATGCCAAGTCTCGTAGATATGAACTCCTTCTTGACTCTTTGTATATATAAATATATTATCTCCTTTGTGTGACAAAATGCTTTTGTTACTTTCTTGGGAAATATATTGTACCATATTATATTATTTATAAGTATGCTTAAGGATTTATTGTACGTAAATGTCATGTTCTGGGATAGAGATATTTGAAAGAGTAGTGACGGCCATCTTGCAGAGTTGGCTACAGTGTCTCTCTGGGGTCTCCCGCCCCGTGTGAGCTCAGTGCCCGGTGGGCGCCGCAGACGAGAGGCCGCGCTGCGTCCTGCTCCCGTCTGTCTGGCTTTTGTAGGGTCTAATGACCCTGTAACATATAATATGTATCTTTATTGATGTGTAGTGGCTCAGTCTACTGGTGTGTAGCGGCTCAGTCTATTGCTGTGTAGCGGCTCAGTCTACTGCTGTGTAGCGGCTCAGTCTACTGCTGTGTAGTGGCTCAGTCTACTGCTGTGTAGCGGCTCAGTCTACTGATGTGTAGCGGCTCAGTCTACTGCTGTGTAGCGGCTCAGTCTACTGCTGTGTAGCGGCTCAGTCTACTGATGTGTAGCGGCTCAGTCTACTGCTGTGTAGCGGCTCAGTCTACTGCTGTGTAGCGGCTCAGTCTACTGGTGTGTAGCGGCTCAGTCTACTGCTGTGTAGCGGCTCAGTCTACTGATGTGTAGCGGCTCAGTCTACTGACGTGTAGCGGCTCAGTCTACTGACGTGTAGCGGCTCAGTCTACTGCTGTGTAGCGGCTCAGTCTACTGCTGTGTAGCGGCTCAGTCTACTGCTGTGTAGCGGCTCAGTCTACTGCTGTGTAGCGGCTCAGTCTACTGATGTGTAGCAGCTCAGTCTACTGCTGTGTAGCGGCTCAGTCTACTGATGTGTAGCGGCTCAGTCTACTGGTGTGTAGCGGCTCAGTCTACTGCTGTGTAGCGGCTCAGTCTACTGCTGTGTAGCGGCTCAGTCTACTGCTGTGTAGCGGCTCAGTCTACTGCTGTGTAGCAGCTCAGTCTACTGCTGTGTAGCGGCTCAGTCTACTGCTGTGTAGCGGCTCAGTCTACTGCTGTGTAGCGGCTCAGTCTACTGCTGTGTAGCAGCTCAGTCTACTGCTGTGTAGCGGCTCAGTCTACTGCTGTGTAGCGGCTCAGTCTACTGCTGTGTAGCGGCTCAGTCTACTGGTGTGTAGCGGCTCAGTCTACTGCTGTGTAGCGGCTCAGTCTACTGCTGTGTAGCGGCTCAGTCTACTGCTGTGTAGCGGCTCAGTCTACTGGTGTGTAGCGGCTCAGTCTACTGACGTGTAGCGGCTCAGTCTACTGATGTGTAGCGGCTCAGTCTACTGATGTGTAGCGGCTCAGTCTACTGCTGTGTAGCGGCTCAGTCTACTGCTGTGTAGCAGCTCTGTCTACTGCTGTGTAGCGGCTCAGTCTACTGATGTGTAGCGGCTCAGTCTACTGATGTGTAGCGGCTCAGTCTACTGGTGTGTAGCGGCTCAGTCTACTGCTGTGTAGCAGCTCAGTCTACTGCTGTGTAGCGGCTCAGTCTACTGATGTGTAGCGGCTCAGTCTACTGGTGTGTAGCGGCTCAGTCTACTGGTGTGTAGCGGCTCAGTCTACTGGTGTGTAGCGGCTCAGTCTACTGGTGTGTAGCGGCTCAGTCTACTGATGTGTAGCGGCTCAGTCTACTGATGTGTAGCGGCTCAGTCTACTGATGTGTAGCGGCTCAGTCTACTGCTGTGTAGCGGCTCAGTCTACTGGTGTGTAGCGGCTCAGTCTACTGATGTGTAGCGGCTCAGTCTACTGGTGTGTAGTGGCTCAGTCTACTGGTGTGTAGCGGCTCAGTCTACTGCTGTGTAGCGGCTCAGTCTACTGACGTGTAGCGGCTCAGTCTACTGACGTGTAGCGGCTCAGTCTACTGATGTGTAGCGGCTCAGTCTACTGCTGTGTAGCGGCTCAGTCTACTGCTGTGTGGCGGCTGTCTACTGATGTGTAGTGGTTCAGTCTACTGATGTGTAGCGGCTCAGTCTACTGATGTGTAGCGGCTCAGTCTACTGATGTGTAGCGGCTCAGTCTACTGGTGTGTAGCGGCTCAGTCTACTGATGTGTAGCGGCTCAGTCTACTGATGTGTAGCGGCTCAGTCTACTGATGTGTAGCGGCTCAGTCTACTGATGTGTAGCGGCTCAGTCTACTGCTGTGTAGCGGCTCAGTCTACTGATGTGTAGCGGCTCAGTCTACTGATGTGTAGCGGCTCAGTCTACTGATGTGTAGCGGCTCAGTCTACTGATGTGTAGCGGCTCAGTCTACTGGTGTGTAGCGGCTCAGTCTATTGATGTGTAGCGGCTCAGTCTACTGATGTGTAGCGGCTCAGTCTACTGCTGTGTAGCGGCTCAGTCTACTGATGTGTAGCGGCTCAGTCTACTGGTGTGTAGCGGCTCAGTCTACTGATGTGTAGCGGCTCAGTCTACTGGTGTGTAGCGGCTCAGTCTACTGGTGTGTAGCGGCTCAGTCTACTGCTGTGTAGCGGCTCAGTCTACTGGTGTGTAGCGGCTCAGTCTACTGATGTGTAGCGGCTCAGTCTACTGGTGTGTAGCGGCTCAGTCTACTGATGTGTAGCGGCTCAGTCTACTGGTGTGTAGCGGCTCAGTCTACTGATGTGTAGCGGCTCAGTCTACTGCTGTGTAGCGGCTCAGTCTACTGATGTGTAGCGGCTCAGTCTACTGCTGTGTAGCGGCTCAGTCTGGTGGAAGGGGATATTGTCTGTATGGTTTATGTGGTGGGCTTCTGAGGATATTATTAAGTGACTGGATGATATTGTTTCCTCTCACAACACCAGTGACACTTTGTGACACATTGTGTATAATACATTGATCTGAAGCATGTTAGTGGACCAATGTACTAGTATAGTGCTAGTGGACCACTGTACTAGTATAGTGCTAGTGGACCACTGTACTAGTATAGTGCTAGTGGACCACTGTACTAGTATAGTGCTAGTGGACCACTGTACTAGTATAGTGTTAGTGGACCACTGTACTAGTATAGTGCTAGTGGACCACTGTACTAGTATAGTGCTAGTGGACCACTGTACTAGTATAGTGCTAGTGGGCCACTGTACTAGTATAGTGCTAGTGGACCACTGTACTAGTATAGTGCTAGTGGACCACTGTACTAGTATAGAGCCTAGTGAGAGCTAGTGGACCACTGTACTAGAATAGTGCTAGTGGACCACTGTACTAGTATAGAGCTAGTGGACCACTGTACTAGTATAGTGCTAGTGGACCACTGTACTAGTATAGAGCCTAGTGAGAGCTAGTGGACCACTGTACTAGAATAGTGCTAGTGGACCACTGTACTAGTATAGAGCCTAGTGAGAGCTAGTGGACCACTGTACTAGTATAGTGCTAGTGGACCACTGTACTAGTATAGTGCTAGTGGACCACTGTACTAGTATAGAGCTAGTGGACCACTGTACTAGTATAGTGCTAGTGGACCACTGTACTAGTATAGTGCTAGTGGACCACTGTACTAGTATAGTGCTAGTGGACCACTGTACTAGTATAGTGCTAGTGGACCACTGTACTAGTATAGAGCCTAGTGAGAGCTAGTGGACCACTGTACTAGTACAGTGTTAGTGGACCACTGCACTAGGATAGAGCCTAGTGAGAGCTAGTGGACCACTGTACTAGTATAGAGCTAGTGGACCACTGTACTAGTATAGTGCTAGTGGACCACTGTACTAGTATAGTGTTAGTGGACCACTGTACTAGTATAGTGCTAGTGAACCACTGTACTAGTATAGTGCTAGTGGACCACTGTACTAGTATAGTGCTAGTGGACCACTGTACTAGTATAGAGCTAGTGGACCACTGTACTAGTATAGTGCTAGTGGACCACTGTACTAGTATAGTGCTAGTGGACCACTGTACTAGTATAGTGCTAGTGGACCACTGTACTAGTATAGAGCTAGTGGACCACTGTACTAGTATAGTGCTAGTGGACCACTGTACTAGTATAGAGCCTAGTGAGAGCTAGTGGACCACTGTACTAGTATAGTGCTAGTGGACCACTGTACTAGTATAGTGCTAGTGGACCACTGTACTAGTATAGTGCTAGTGGACCACTGTACTAGTATAGTGCTAGTGGACCACTGTACTAGTATAGTGCTAGTGGACCACTGTACTAGTATAGAGCTAGTGGACCACTGTACTAGTATAGAGCCTAGTGAGAGCTAGTGGACCACTGTACTAGTACAGTGCTAGTGGACCACTGTACTAGTATAGTGCTAGTGGACCACTGTACTAGTATAGTGTTAGTGGACCACTGTACTAGTATAGTGTTAGTGGACCACTGTACTAGTATAGAGCTAGTGGACCACTGTACTAGTATAGTGCCTAGTGGACCACTGTACTAGTATAGAGCTAGTGGACCACTGTACTAGTATAGTGCCTAGTGGACCACTGTACTAGTATAGTGCTAGTGGACCACTGTACTAGTATAGTGCCTAGTGGACCACTGTACTAGTATAGTGCTAGTGGACCACTGTACTAGTATAGTGCTAGTGGACCACTGTACTAGTATAGAGCTAGTGGACCACTGTACTAGTATAGTGCTAGTGGACCACTGTACTAGTATAGTGCTAGTGGACCACTGTACTAGTATTGTGCTAGTGGACCACTGTACTAGTATAGTGCTAGTGGACCACTGTACTAGTATAGTGTTAGTGGACCACTGTACTAGTATAGTGCTAGTGGACCACTGTACTAGTATAGTGCTAGTGGACCACTGTACTAGTATAGTGCTAGTGGACCACTGTACTAGTATAGTGCTAGTGGACCACTGTACTAGTATAGTGCTAGTGGACCACTGTACTAGTATAGAGCCTAGTGAGAGCTAGTGGACCACTGCACTAGAATAGAGCTAGTGGACCATTGTACTAGGATAGAGCCTAGTGAGAGCTAGTGGACCACTGTACTAGTACAGTGCTAGTGGACCACTGTACTAGTATAGTGTTAGTGGACCACTGTACTAGTATAGTGCTAGTGGACCACTGTACTAGTATAGTGTTAGTGGACCACTGTACTAGTATAGTGCTAGTGGACCACTGTACTAGTATAGTGCTAGTGGACCACTGTACTAGTATAGTGCTAGTGGACCACTGTACTAGTATAGTGTTAGTGGACCACTGTACTAGTATAGTGCTAGTGGACCACTGTACTAGTATAGTGCTAGTGGACCACTGTACTAGTATAGTGCTAGTGGACCACTGTACTAGTATAGTGTTAGTGGACCACTGTACTAGTATAGTGCTAGTGGACCACTGTACTAGTATAGTGTTAGTGGACCACTGTACTAGTATAGTGCTAGTGGACCACTGTACTAGTATAGAGCTAGTGGACCACTGTACTAGTATAGAGCTAGTGGACCACTGTACTAGTATAGTGTTAGTGGACCACTGTACTAGTATAGTGCTAGTGGACCACTGTACTAGTATAGAGCTAGTGGACCACTGTACTAGTATAGTGTTAGTGGACCACTGTACTAGTATAGTGCTAGTGGACCACTGTACTAGTATAGTGCTAGTGGACCACTGTACTAGTATAGAGCCTAGTGAGAGCTAGTGGACCACTGCACTAGAATAGAGCTAGTGGACCATTGTACTAGGATAGAGCTTAGTGAGAGCTAGTGGACCACTGCACTAGAATAGAGCTAGTGGACCATTGTACTAGGATAGAGCCTAGTGAGTGCTAGTGGACCATTGTACTAGGATAGAGCCTAGTGAGAGCTAGTGGACCATTGTACTAGGATAGAGCCTAGTGAGAGCTAGTGGACCATTGTACTAGGATAGAGCCTAGTGAGAGCTAGTGGACCACTGTACTAGAATAGAGCTAGTGGACCACTGTACTAGAATAGAGCTAGTGGACCACTGTACTAGTATAGTGCTAGTGGACCACTGCACTAGGATAGAGCCTAGTGAGAGCTAGTGGACCACTGTACTAGAATAGAGCTAGTGGACCACTGCACTAGGATAGAGCCTATAGTGAGAGCTAGTGGACCACTGTACTAGAATAGAGCTAGTGGACCACTGCACTAGGATAGAGCCTAGTGAGAGCTAGTGGACCACTGTACTAGAATAGAGCTAGTAGACCACTGCACTAGGATAGAGCCTAGTAAGAGCTAGTGGACCACTGTGTTATACTCAAATTCTATGTCCGTTGAGACATAACCAATCACAGGCGAGTAGGCCTCTGACGTCATGCCTGACAGACAGTCACCAACCGTGCTCCCAGCAGGCTCAGTTCTCACGACAGACTCAGAGTAGGTGGACCTCGGCTGGCCAGATATACACCTTGCTGCCTAAGTCAATAAATCTACAGAAGTGTCTACGGTGTATATTATTCAACCCCGAACAAGGCAACGAATACTGGTAGCAGCAGTGGGATCCAGAATTATTTTTCTGGATCTCAGCCATTTTGAACAGGAATAGAGCCGTTGTTGCTCTACAAGGAGAAAAGTTAGGTCTCACTCCTCTTATTACACATAAAATTCCCCTTGAACAAGGAACTACACCATTTATGTACTAGCTTACCGTCTTCCCCATTCTCAGAGAGCAGAAGCCGATAGACTTATAGAGGAAATGCTACAGAGTGATGTAACTGAGTCGAGTAATTCGCCATGGAACGCGCCATTGATTCTTGTACCAAGCGAGATGGGACTTGGAGACCTGTAATCGATTATCGGAAGCTTAACAGAGTAACGATACCTGATCGTTTCCCACTTCCAGTTCTAAATGATTTGTTGCAAAGTATTGGTCGAAACAAAGTATTCTCACTAGGATAGAGCCTAGTAAGGGCTAGTGGACCACTGCACTAGGATAGAGCCTAGTGGAAGCTAGTGGACCACTGCACTAGGATAGAGCCTAGTGAGAGCTAGTGGACCACTTCACTAGGATAGAGCCTAGTGAGAGCTAGTTCAGAGGGTGTGCAGTACATTACATCATGATGATTCTGAAGAGTTGCAAGTAAAGTTAGTTAATGTGAAATAGTATCAGTTGTAGAGAAGTTAGTCTTGTCTTGTTGTTGTCTGGAGCCTTATTTGATATGTCCAGTAAACTGGTTACTTTTAGTGATGGTGTTTATATACCCTTAGACGCGTATTGAAGGCCCAGTTTATATACCCTTAGACACGTATTGAAGGCCCAGTTTATATACCCTTAGACACGTATTGAAGGCCCAGTTTATATACCCTTAGACACGTATTGAAGGCCCAGTTATATACCCTTAGACACGTATTGAAGGCCCAGTTTATATACCCTTAGACACGTATTGAAGGCCCAGTTTATATACCNTAACCTATCCTATCCTAACCTAACTTAACCTAACTTAACCTAACCTAACCTAACCTAACCTAACTTAACCTAACCTAACCTAACCTAACCTACCTAACCTAACCTAACCTAAACTTAACCTAACCTAACCTAACCTAACCTAACGATCCTAACAGCTCTCTGAGGCCCAACACAGTACACATATGTGCTATTCTTGACCCAAGAATATTCAAGTTCGGTTTTTAGCTTATTTTAGTGCAGACTCTATAAAAGTAGTTCAAAAATGACATCGTGGCGCTTCCTCACTACACATTGGTACCTCCTGACGCTCCCTCACTACACATTGGTACGGTCCACCACATGGTACAAGCAGTACTGTCATTAGAGGCCGCCGCGACGAGCACAGCTGGCAGTGTTGGACACGTGTCTGATGGTAACACCTGTCAGGTAATGAAGGCAAATATATGGCTTTTAGCCTAGGTAATAATAATGGTAATTACAGCCTTAGCTTAGGTAATAAAATAGCCTTAGATTAGGTAATTAGTTTAGGTAATTTAGGTAGTTTAGTGGTAATAATGGCCTTAGTCTAGGTAATAATGAGCAAATTCACATGCGCCGTAATGAAGGTTCGAACCTGTGCGCTGGGAGTTTCCAGGCGAGCTCTAGTCGAGTGCCCCATGACATGGTAAAAGAAGAAGTACATTGGGGGGGGGGGGAATTGTGTGAAACCACGGTTAGGCTTCAATGGAAGCCTCGGGATCCTCGTGGAGGGCAGTAGTACTCCAGGTTGCAATTCTTTTGACCATGTCGCGGGTGGTGTCGACTAGAACGCGTCTGGGAACACCCAGGACTTAGGTTCGAACCTTGATCACAGCTCCTGTTGGATTTGTTCATTGACATATCACGTTTATATGATATCTCTGTGGATAATAATGTTTAATAGTTACCAGATAACAGTTGGGTAATGATCAAATTATCAAGTGTGAATGCGAGAAGGGTCTAAGAGTCACCACTACTAAAATATTAACCAAAACTTCAATACATACATAGAAGGAAACTGGGATTTATTTCCATTAAATTAAGAACTATTAAGAACAATATGATATCAACTATTGATCAATATATCTTCGTGATCTTGTTAAGACACATTAACATCACTCAGTTTACTGCTGGTTTGCTTACTAGAGAGTAGACGGGACGTCGTGTAAACCCGGACAGATAACGTTGACAAAGCTTAGCGTAGGAACAGGAAAACTTACTTACGAAGACAGCTTTAAAAGCTTAATTACATTTTCTAAAAGGACGAATATTAAAGGTTGACTGAAGTAAATAATGGATGAAAGAGTAACCATCGCGGTAAATTAATATTAATTTAATATAACACACTAAATAATGGATATTAATTGCATAAGTTTACATTCCGGGAAAGACCTGGATAAATACTGGTTGAAATAGGGTTATTGGCTTATGGAAGAAATTACCAGGTAGCCTAATAGACGTGGGATTGCTGGATTGCTTCAATATATATATATATATAATATAATATAATATATATTATATATATATATATATATATATATATATATATATATATATATATATACATATATATATATATATATATATAATATATATATATATATATATATATATATATATATATATATATATATTGTCACGAGAATCTCCCTAGAGAAGGAGATTGAGGCTACTCCACCTGTTCAACCACACATCGTCTACATATTCAAGAATCGAGAATTAACAACAAGAACAACAACTATATTGGCCAGGTGTAGACGAGCCTCTACCACGCTACGTACCCCCAGTACCCGACACCCCGACGCACCTGTCGTCTGGGAGTCACCACACTCGCTCGTCACACACATTGCTCGGTTCTACCACCGGCCGGCCTCCAATTATCGAGACACCAGCGCCACCTGCACGGTCAATTCCCAGTATATAGAAGCCAGCCAGCAGGCACCAGCACGGGAGACATCTCCCGTCACGCAGGGTGCAGTCGCACCTCCACAGATCTCCAGTATCATCTATTGATACTGGTAATGGCTCAAAAGGGCCACCACTTACGGGCTATTCATGCCCGTGCCACCCTTTGGGTGGCTTAATCTTCATCAATCAGTCAATCATCAGCCACCAGTAGACTATTCTCCAGTGCTCTACTGGCTATACATCTGCTCTCACACTACCCCTTGTGGTGGTAGATTTAAGCCGTTTGTAAATAGTATTTCAGCACCAGTTATTTTGATCTTAACGTAACGTTCACTTGTCTGTCTGTTTTAATTTTTTGCACTGTGTTATTAAGCCAAGACATTGAGAAGTTTATTGAATGTAAAATTGCTAGTCCTCTTTGGTCATAGTAAAGGATTTAAATTTTAAATACTTTTTTTACTTTTTTGAATTTTATTTACTTTTACTTAATTTTACTTTAATTTACGTTTTTTAGTAAAGTGTAGCATAGGTTAGACAAATATATGAATGACTGCCGGTAATTCTAATTCTAAGTGGCCTTGTTTAGGCTGACAGTCCTTCTGCCAGGGGGTGGGTGTGGTGTGGCCACACCTGCCAGGTGGTGGGTGTGGGGAGTGGCCACACCTACCAGGAGGTGAGTGTGGGGAGTGGCCACACCTGCCAGGAGGTGAGTGTGGGGAGTGGCCACACCTGCCAAGAGGTGGGTGTAGGGGAGGGGCGGCCACACCTCTCAGGAGGTGGGGGTGTGTGTGTGGGGTGGCCACACCTGCCAGGAGGTGGGTGTGTGGGGGTGGCCACACCTGCCAGGAGGTGGGTGTGTGGGGGGGCGGCCACACCTGTCAGGAGGTGGGTGTGTGGGGGTGGCCACACCTGCCAAGAGAGCCTGCAACAGATGATTCGCTCCTCATTCACGCCAAATACAGCTTGGAGAAAGCCACAAACATATATATATATATATATATATATATATATATATATATATATATATATATATATATATATAATTCATACGTCATGCAGAACCAACACATATGTGAACCAGCTGCAACAGATGGCAATCCTGCACAAATTCACTCCCGCCACTAAATTATGCCCTGTTCAAAATGCAACATATCAATCAGAGTCGCACGGTCCAGCGACGACTGCCGTCCAGCCCAGCGGGAGAGTGGACCGCGGATAATAGGCACCAACTCCGGCCCTTACAAGCCACGACTGCCAATTAGCCGGAGTCTGCATGAACAATCACCGTGAACAACAGTGACGGGGCAAGGTACCCGCAGCTCCAA
>WNGS01164330.1:0-11280 GCA_020271785.1 Procambarus virginalis
CTTATATCCGACTCATTTAGGGTAAATATCAGATCAAGCAAGGCTGGTTCATCCCCTCCTCTCATTCTTGTCGGTACCTTGACGTGTTGACTTAGAAAGTTTTTGTGGCCACATCCAGCAGCTTAGCTCTCCATGTGTCTGGGCCTCCATGTGGGTCTCTGTTCCCCCAATCTATCTTCCCATGGTTGAAGTCTCCCATGATTAGAAAGATCGGATCCGTTCCTGCTAGCCCAAGAAGCTGCTCTCTCTATTATATTGATGGTGGCCATGTTGTTTCCATCATATTCCTATCTGGGTCTTCTGTCATTCGTTGGGGGTTTATATATGACTACTATTATAATTTTCTGTCCTCCAGTTGCTACGGTGCCTGATATGTAGTCACTGAATCCTTCACAGTTCTGAATTACATCTCTTCGAAACTCCAACCTTCTCTAGTAGCAAAGCCACACCACCTCCTCCTCTCCTTCTCTCTCTTTCCTCACTACATAGTAGCCCTGTGGATTCACTGCATTTGTTATGATTTTCGTAGCTTTGTTTCTGTGAGTGCTATTATATCTGGGTTTTCTTCTAGTGCCATTCTCCAAGTCACTAGTTTTATTTGTAATTCCATCTATGTTAGTGTACATCGCCTTGATTGTACTCTCCATAGTAATAAGAGGAAGTTAAGTTGGAAGCCCCTTGAGAATGGGTGATCATAGTGTATTGAGCTTTAAGTACCTGGTTGAGCTAGGGATTATCACCCCCAAAAAAGATCTGGGAAACAAAGGGCTGGCGTACCGAAAGGGAAACTATGAGGAGATGAATAAATTCCTATGGGATATACATTGGGACACAGAACTCGGAACCAAGTCCGTACAAGACATGATGGACAATGTCACCCAAAAATGTCAGGAGGCTGTAAGCAGGTTTGTCCCAGCCCAACAGGAAAAAACTGAGAAAACCAAAAAGTAGAGAGAAATACCAGAGAACCAGGAACGAGTATGTTAGTGTGAGAAGAGCAGCTGAGAAATGGTATGAAAATGGTATAGCTAATAAAGTCAAGACCGAAGCAAAGCTACTACACAGTCACACCAGGAGGAAGACAACAGTGAAGGAACAGGTGATTAAACTTAGGGTGGGCGAGGACAGGTACACAAAGATTGACAAAGAGGTGTGTGAAGAACTCAACAAAAGGTTCCAGGAGGTCTTTACAAACGAACAGGGAGAAGTCACGGCGCTAGGAGAGGTGGCAGCAAACCAGGTGACCTTGGAAAGGTTCGAAATTACAAGAGATGAGGTCAAGAAGCACCTATTGGAGCTGGATGTGAGAAAAGCTGTTGGACCAGATGGAATCTCACCATGGGTATTGAAAGAGTGCGCAGGAGCAATTTGCTTGCCACTCTCCATAGTGTATAGTAGGTCACTGGAAACGGGAGACCTACCAGAAATATGGAAGACTGCTAATGTAGTACCAATATACAAAAAGGGGGACAGACATGAGGCACTGAATTACAGGTCAGTGTCCTTAACATGTATTCCATGCAAGGTGATGGAGAAGATTGCGAGAAAAAACCTAGTAACACATCTGGAGAGGAGAGACTTCGTGACAACCCATCATCATGGGTTCAGGGAGTGTAAATCTTGCCTTACAGGCTTGATAGAATTCTACGATCAGGTAACAAAGATTAAGCAAGAAAGAGAAGGATGGGCGGACAGCATTTTTTTGGAATGTCGGAAAGCCTTTGACACAGTACCCCATAAAGATTGATGCATAAGCTGGAGAAACAGGCAGGAGTAACTGGTAGGGCGCTCCAGTGGATAAGGGAGTACCTAAGCAATAGGAAGCAGAGAGTTACAGTGAGGGGTGAGACATCAGAATGGCGTGAAGTCACCAATGGAGTCCCACAGAGCTCTGTGCTTGGACCTATCCTGTTTTTGATATAGGTAAATGATCTCCCAGAGGGTATAGACTCATTCCTCTCAATGTTTGCTGACGACGCCTAATTATGAGAAGGATTAAGACAGAGGAGGACAGCTTGAGGCTTCAAGAAGACCTGGACAAGTTGCAGGGATTGTCAAACAAATGGCTGTTAGAATTTAACCCAAGCAAATGTAATGTAATGAAGATAGGTGTAGGAAGCAGGAGACCAGATACAAGGTATCATTTGGGAGATGAAATATTTCAAGAGTCAGAGAGAGAGAAAGACCTGGGAGTTGATATCACGCCAGACCTGTCCCCTGAAGCTCATATCAAGAGGATAACATCAGGAGCATATGCCAGGTTGGCTAACATAAGAACGGCCTTTAGAAACTTGTGTAAGGAATCTTTCAGAACATTATATACCACATATGTCAGACCAATCCTGGAGTATGCGGCTCCAGCATGGAGTCCATATCTAGTCAAGCATAAGACTAAACTGGAAAAGGTTCAAAGGTTTGCCACCAGACTAGTACCCGAGATGAGAGGTATGAGCTATGAGGAGAGACTACGGGAATTAAACCTCACTTTGTTGGAAGACAGAAGAGTTAGGGGGGACATGATCACCACATTCAAGATTCTCAAGGGAATCGACAAGATTGATAAAGACAGGCTATTTAACATAAGGGGCACACACACTAGGGGACACAGGTGGAAACTGAGTGCCCAAATGAGCCGCAGAGATATTATAAAGAACTTTTTAGTATCAGAGTGGTTGACAAATGGAATGCATTAGGAAGTAATGTGGTGGAGGCTGACTCCATACACAGTTTCAAGTGTAGATATGATAGAGCCCAATAGGCTCAGGAACCTGTACACCTGTTGATTGACGGTTGAGAGGCGGGACCAAAGAGCCAGAGCTCAACCCCCGCAAGCACAACTAGGTGACTACAACTAGGTGAGTACACACACACACACACACATGAAAATAAAATTTCAACCAGTATATATGTAACTATTCTCTCTATTTTTTGTAAGTATTAAATAATAATATTTTTATATTATTTACTTGATAAAAAAAACGAATAAGAGTTTAGTTTTATATGTACTGTATACAGTTATGCAGACCACAAAGCTAGATTAGACACGTGTGGCCAATTTTAGGCATCCTAGAGAATATTTAGTTAAGTTATGAGTTGTTGTCATTATTATATTTTTTCTTGACTCAGTTGTAAGAGAGAAAGAGAGAGATATCCCAGATAAGAGATTTAGATGAACCACAGAGACATTAGAAAAAAGTTTTTCGAGTAGTTAGTAATTAGAATAGAGTAGTAAAAAAAAGAGTAGTTAGTAATTAGAATGCATTAGGCAGAGATGTGTTGGAGGCTGACTCCATACACAGTTTAAAATGTAGATATGATTGAGCCCAGTAGGGTAGGGTACAGGAATCTGTACACCAGTTGATTTACAGTTGAGAGGCGAGACCAAAGAGCCAAGGCTCAACCCCCGCAAGCACAAATAGGATGCAAATAAAATTTCAACTAGTATACATAATGTAACTATACTCTCTATTTCTTTTTTAGTAATTAATAAATAATAATATTATTTTATTTACTTAGTAAAAAAAAGAATAAGAGTTTAGTTTTATATATACTGTATACAGTTATGCAGACCACAAAGCTAGATTAGACATCTATGACCAATTTTAGGCATCCTACAGAATATTAAGTTAGGAGTTGTTGTCATTATTATATTTTTATTTACTCAGTTATAGGAGAGAGAAATACCCCTGATAAGAAATTTTGTGAAATCTGAGGATTGAAAGAAATTGTGTTGTTAAAGTTAGAGGAATAGTTGATACTTTTTCCAATACTCCTCTAAACTGAAGATATTATAAATTCTCCCCTTTACCACCTATTCGATAGACATTGATGAGCATGCCCACAACTTTCTTCACTTTGTCTTTAATTATTCCTCTGAAGAATTTCTCATCATGGGTAGAATTTTTCATGATAATTTAGTTTTTTTGGAAGAAGATACCATGACTATTGTCTTGTAGTTCCTGCCTGGTCTTGTATAACAATATGATTAACATCTATCTCTATCAAATGCCTTAAATATGTGTGGTGAAAATATAATCTGGTTCTTCCCTTCTAGTAATTGATATGGTGAAATCTTCATATCAACCAATTCTATTATAATATTTGGAATTTGGTATATGAGGTTCATAAATGATGGGATCAATTGGGGTAGTGAATGACCAAAAATGGATGTCAGCATGGATGTTATACAAGTTTCCAAGGATGGCATTCTTCCATTTACTTTTACTGTATTAATTCTAAATACTAATGAAGATCTAAACTCACTAATTGCTGAAATTATACCTGGTCAATAGGAAAATATGATTCGTGTAAGTACTAAATTAAAATATATTGTAAATGAAGTAAAACAACCTTACGAGGTTATTGTTTGCATTTATGGATATTATTAAATTTTACTGTTTCATAATCAATATTAAAAGAATTTATCGGAATAACATATACTATAGTATTTGTTTTATTATATCTAAATTAGTAGACGAATTTGAAAGTCTATTGGAATAAACATAAATAGACATTTTTTTAATACAGTCATCGCAAAAGTGATGTGATTTGATTGACTCATCTACAAGTCTTCCTAATGTTGGAATTTGGAGGAGGTGTAGTGGTTTATTTGACTGATGACATTTGTAACAGCTTGCTGCATTCTTAGTTCTCTCTAGTTGACGCCATTTTTCTACTCTTTGGTATATAGATAAAGTCGGATGTATCGTGTTTAGAAAGAAAAGTGTCACAATAATTAACAGATGGGATTCAATGTAGGCCATGATGTGGTGGAGGAATCACATCCATCCACAGTTTCGGATCTAATCCAACACAAAATTAAATTAGAAAAAGTTCAGAGGGATGCCACCAGGCTAGTCCCCCGAGCTGAGGGTATGACCTATGAGGAGAAGTTATAAGTTGTCGTCATTATTATATTTTTTCTGGTCTCAGTTGTAAGAGAGAAATACCCTAGATAAAAAATTACATGAAATCTCAGAGTTGAAAGGAATCCTGCTGTTGGTCAATGTTTGGTGAATCTTTGAAAAATTTGAGTGTAGAAAGAAAAGTGTCAGAGTACCTAACAGACGGAATGTGATGACGTCGAGGAAGACTCCAAAAGCAGTTTCAAATGTAGATATGATAGAGTCCAATGGGCTCAGGAATCTGTACACCAGTTCATTGATAGTTAAGAGGTGGGGGGCCTATAAGCCTAAACTCAGTCCCCTTCCCCAAGCACAACTAGATGAGTGTATACACACATACACCTATTGGATGCAAATAAAAATTCAACCAGTATATATGAAACTATATTCTCTATTTGTTTTCTTTTTTAGTAAGTATTAAATAACAGTAATATTATTTTATTTACTTACTAAAACAAAAAAAAGAAATAATAAGAGTTTAGTTTTATATATACTGTATAGTCAACCAGACCACAGAGCTAGATTAGACACGTTTGGACAATTTTAGGCATCCTAGGGAATCATATTATATAATAAACCCCTTGAAAATTTCTTTAAAAACTTATGATGACAAAAAAATCAGCTGTGTTATGCCAAAAATTACATAGAACGAGAACTTCAAGAAATTGTTCTAATTTATTAGTTGCTGTCATTATTAATTTTTTTCTTGATTCAGTTGTAAGAGATAAATACATTAGAAAAGAGATTTCATGAAATTTGAGGGCTGAAAGGAATCATGCTCTTTGTCAATGTTTGGTGAATCTTTGGAAAACTTGAGTGTAGAAAGAAAAGTGTCAAAGCAGCAACTCCTAAATTAATATTCTCTAGGATGCCTTAAATTGTCCACACGTGTCTAATCAAACTTTGCAGCCTGGTTGACTGTATTACAGTATATATAAAACTAAACTCTTATTCTTTCTTTTTTATATAAAATAATAATAATAATAATATATTCTTACTAAAAAAGAAATTATTGAGTATAGTTTCATATATAATGGTTGATTTTTTTATTATTCATTGTGTGTGTGTGTGTGCACTCACATAGTTGTACTCACCTAGTTGTGCTTGGGGGATTGAGCTTCGGCTCTTTAGTCCCACCTCTCAACAGTCAATGAACTGGTGTGCAGATTCCTGAGCCTAATGGGCTATATCATATCTACATTGGGAACCGAGACATGATCACTTCTTTATAAAATTCTCTGGAAATAAAAAACTGGAAAGAACTAAAAATGTTCCTTGTTGTTACAAATTCCACCAGTCTAATAAACCATTACACTTCCAAATTCCAACATCATAGCAAATCGATTGACTCTTATTTTATTGCTTGGAAATCTTTATATCTTTCATCTTGACATCCATTTGTGGAAATTCCCTTTAACAATTGATTCTATCATTCATGAAACTCCTGTAACAAATTCACATAATGGAAGAGAAGGGGGGATAATATGGAGATTTTACCATATCAGTTACTTGGAAGGAAACTAAAAGATATTTTCACCATATCAGTTATTTAAGGCGTCATGTTGTTCTGTATGGAACAACAAGACAATAGTCCTTTGTACACCTTCTCATATAAACCACATGGGTCTAATTTAACTTTGCGGTTTCTATATAAAAAATACAAAAAACATATATGTTCGGGAATAGAATAGTCACATATTTTATACTTATTGTATTAGTTATTTTATGTCTGTTCATTACGATAACATCTATTATGAATATGTATAACAAATACCATATATGGAATCAGTTGCAGTTGGAATGACTGATGGTAAAATGAAATATGTTATGGGTTCACTACATGCCATAGCTGGTTCCCTTGCGGTAATTCTGGCAACTTTGGCAATTTTCACAACAATTAACACAAATAAAAGTATAAAAAGTGAAGAAAGAAAACAAATGAATTTCGAAGCACCATAAAAAAGGTAGGAATTTTCCAAATATTAAATTAAATGGATGAGAATATATTTAATAATTGGGCTAAAAACGACCATACTGTGTGAACCAGGTGCTTGATTAAAAATATAATAATGACAACAATTCTTAACTTAATATTCTCTAGAATGCCTAAAATTGTCCACACGTGTCTAATCTAGCTTTGCTGCCTGGTTGATTGTATACAGTATATATAAAATAACAATTCTTATTCTCTCTTTTTTTTGTTTAAGTAAATAAAATAATATTATTATTATATATTTACTAAAAAAAAAAAATATAGTGTATAGTGTCTCACCTAGTTGTATTTGGGGGGATTGAGATTCGGCTCTTTGGTCCCACATCTGAACTGTTAATGAACTGGTGTATAGATTCCTGAGCCAATTGGTTTCTATCATATCTACATTTGAAACTGCGTAAGGAGTCTGCCTCCTCATCATCATTGCCTAATGCTTTCCATCTGTTAGGTACGCTGACACTTGTCTTTATACACTTAAGTTTTCCGAAGATTCACCAAACATTGACCAACAACACGATTCCTTTCTACCCTCAGATTTCAAGAAATCTCTTATCTGGTGATTTTTTTTCTTACAACTGAGTCAAGAAAAAATAGTAATAACAACAACTCCCAACTTAAAATAATATTCTCTAGGATGCCTAAAATTGGTCACGCGTGTCTAATCCAGCTCTGCGGCCTGGGTGACTGTATACAGTATATATATACTACACTCTTGTTCTTTCTTGTTTTGCTTTAGTAAATAAAATAATATTACTGTTATTAAATACTTACTAAGAAAACAGAAACAAATTGAGATTATAGTTTCATATATATATACACTGGTTAAATTTTTATTTTCGTCAAATGTGTGCGTGTCTGTACTCACCAGTTGTGCTTGGGGTGGAGTATTAAGCTTAGGTTCTTTGGTCCCGCCTCTTAACTGTCAATAAACTGGTGTGTAGATTCCTGAGCCCAATGGACTCTATCATATCTACATTTGAAACTGGTATGGAGTTTGCCTCCACTGCCTAAAGCATTCCGTCTGTTAGGTACTTATCATTGTTATATTTTTTCTTGACTCAGTTGTAAGAGAGAAATATCCCAGATAAGAGATTTGCAGCCTAGATATATACTGCACCAATCTGCACAATGCCGACACAACAGAAGTAAATCGCAGGAAACGTGTTCGTATGCGAAACGGCAGAACTGGACTCCAACTTGTGAAAGTGAACAAACCCAAGGCCATATGTGAGTACAATCGGTACATGAAAGGTGTTGATCATTTCGATCAAATGATCAAGTATTACGAGTTTGCCAGAAAAACACACAAATGGACAAAGAAGATTACTTTCTATTTTCTACAAATGGCTTTGCACAATGCATACGCATTGTATAAAAACTACTCGACTGATGTCAAAAAACTAACTTTCCTGGAGTTTCACGCAATAGGAATCAAATCCTTATTGATGTGGAAAAGTGAAGACTGGCCAGAAACCACAGGCATACCCCATGCTCCAGACGTAGATGACAACGTAGCTGCTCCAGACATAGATGACAAGGTAGCTGCTCCAGACGCTAGCAACGTGGATCGTCCTGCTGACGCGGCACCTCCGGCACGTCCTGCTGACGCGGCACCGGCCGGCACATCTGGTTCGAGGCGGGCTCTGTTCACATCGACACCTCAAACCGAGTCATCATCATCACACAATTCTGAACAGGACTTGGATGACATAGAACCCCTTGACATGACTGATGTGACCGTAGATGTAAGCAACAGTCTTATCATTCCTGAAGAAGACACGCTTCCTGAAATGCCCTACAAACAGAAACGAATTATAGATTCAGAACATAGACTGAACTACAAATTGACGCATGAAATCATCGAGCTGAAAAGGCGTAAAAGGTGCCGTGTTTGTAACAAGTCTGGCATAAGGAAGGACGTAAAACTCGCATGCAAAACTTGTGATGTGGCACTGTGCGCTGTACCTTGCTACACAAAGTACCACCGCAGGAAGGTATTTTGGGTGGAGAAAAAGTAACCACCCGCAACAGCTTCACTCCACCAACGAAACATCTGTTGAGCAACTTCAGGATATCAGGCCTGAAGATGGTGGAGTGAAGAAAAATTGCTCAACTGTTGGTCTTCAATCAACACATACATGGTAAGTACACCTATTTGGAATTTTATTTATCATCACTAACATATTATATTATATACGTATTGTAGACAATTTATTTGCGAATGTTTTGGTACAAAAATGAATATTATATCACCTAAACTTCTATGAATAAGCAGGAAAAAACACAAAGTATTTTTTGTGGTGTTGCGGGTGTGGCGGGTGTGGTTCTGGGTGTGCCGGGCGTGTTGCGGTGGGTTCGCTTTACCGGTTCATTTTGCTATGACCAACAAAATATTTTTATTTGTATCGTATATGTCTGTGTAGGATTTTTACTGTGATCACTGTCATACAAATAAAATTGTGTTGAGACAAGTATAAACTTGACAAACATGGGACAAACGAACCCATTGGGTTCGTTTTGGGCGCGCTCGCATAATGACCGACGTTGTTTTCTATTTGCCGGAATTCGTACATATGCTTCTTACATTTTTTATACTTATCTTCTTATAGAAAATTTTATTGCGAACACATTGGTACCAAAAACAAATACCCACATAGAAAATAAGGCCGGGAACAATATAAATGTATAAACTTTCCAAGCGTGATTTCCCACATGTGTTTTCGCTGGTGCGCTCGCGGCTAACTCATTGTCAACTTCCCACACTCTTGCGGGTGGGAAACGACCTAGAATATACATTCATATGCATATGTCCGTATAGAGAATTTATTGCGATTCCAATGATACCAAAATTAACGATGTAGGACGACTGTGGGCTTCACAACCAATAATAGAATGGAAACATTTGTTGCTGTTTGGCGCTTTCGGCGAGTAATGTCAATACTTTTTAATGTGGTGCAGCTATGCATTATGATTTGCCGACATTTTATACATATGTTCTTATAGACAATTCTATTGCGAACACAGTGATACCAAATTTAAATACGTAGGCCAACAAATATGTCAGGAGAGTAAATAGAGTATACACTTTTTGTCTCACCGCTTGGCCGCCCGAGGTGCCGAAAGCACAAGCCCAATGTTTTTTCTCTTACGCGGGGGGCGGCAAAGTGTTAAGGGTTAATGGTTTTAAATATAGATAATGAGAAAACAAACTTTTAATGTAACCGGGTTTTAGGCTATAAAATCTCAAAAGGATAGAGTTTCCTTAGGCTGAAATGAAAATTTACTGGCATGTCCGTTGCTTCAACTGTTGTGATGTGGAAGATTTTCAGGATAGCTAAAGTTGATTATACTATTTACGCTTCCTCACATAATTCAAAGTAAAAATAGAATATCCATGTGTCCGTCAACCCCTAGTCAATTTCTCTAATTTTATATACAAATCGCCTAGTTTTATATACATTTTAATGTTTTGATATACCACAGTATATAAAGTCCCCGGGCCTTTTATCCCCGAGTAAATAAAATTAAAATGACCCTATGGGAGGGCCAAAAATGAGGGGAGTAAACTTTATCTATATTGGGAGATGTTTATAGATAACGACTATTTCATCTGATAAAGAATCCTCGAAGATAGAGTAGAAGGTATTGTTCTTAACTCGAGACATGATCACAGCTTTATAAATGCAAAGATGGATTGAAACCTATCCTACTTTCTGGAAAGAACTAAAAAATGTCGCGTTCTATCAGTCTAATAAACCACTACACCTCCTCCAAATGCCAATATTAAGAAGATTCCTGGTGAATCGATTGGACTCTTATGAAATTGCTTGGAATGTGTATATCTTCCCACGTTGAACATCCATTTGTGGGAAAATCCCACTTAACACAAATTGATTCCATCCTTCAATGAAACTCCTGTAACAATTCCACATATGTAAAAGGCAGGGGGATATATGAAGTATATCATATCAGTTACTTTTAAAATAAACTACATGTTTCTAATTTAACTTTGCGGCCTGGTAAAACTAAACTCTCTGTTTCATTTATTAATTTTAGTTAAGTATATAATAATAATATTATTAATTATTTACTATTGTTATGTTTTATCATTATTATTATCAATAACCTTCTAAAGAAAATGAGAGATCCCAGTTATGAATATACTAGTTGAATCTTCATTTCGATTCAAGGTAAATTACACACATGTCTCAATCTAACTATTCGGTCTGGTGAGGGTATATTTAAAAGTAACCGCTTTTCGATATATACTATATATAGTATATATTATATATAGTATATATCTATATAGATATATATAATATATATATATATATATATAGTGGTGTATACCGGGAGCAGGTTTTCTTTTAAACATGTCTCATT